>PVIH01004631.1:105370-136884 GCA_004025045.1 Sigmodon hispidus
AAAAAAAAAAAAAAAAAAAAAAAAAAAAAAAAAAAAAAAAAAAGAAAAAAGAAAGAGAGACAAATGCTCAAGCTCTAAGGAAATTCCTCAGAATCTGTTTTTCAAAGTCCTGAAAAAAGATTGCTGTGCTCTAATTCTTGTTCCCAATCTTCTTTAGTATTCTAAAATTTTCTGAAGCATTCCACATTGAGTTTTAAAAATTGGTAATTTTTATAATTTTTTTTTATTCTGGGAATCTAGCCAGCCCTTAGTCTTTTACATTGAACTGCCTCTATTACTCCTAGCAGAGAGAGAGAGAGAGAGCTGCATATACAAATGCTCATCACTGGAACACAATGGTAGAGATATGTGGTGTTAGGGGTTCAGAAATAAAATACAATTTCTTCTCTGCTCCTTTCTCTAAGCCTCACATACCTGCTAGATCAAGCCGATTTTCCACTATAGCCTTCCTCCACCCTCCCATATCTTTGTTTCAGCCTCCAGCTCACTCAAGTCTCATAAGGAACCTGCTGATCACTCTGGGACAGGGAATAAGGTGGACAATTTTTATTCTCCATCATCTACTTCCATTCCAATTCTCTAAGAAACAAATATAGAGACTCACAGCTGGACAATGTGTAGAGAGTGGGAGACCTTGAAACACTTAGTCCTAAATGGGGATGTCTCCATCAAATCCTTTTTTTTTCTTTTTGTGGTTCAGGAAACCCTTCAAAAGACAAAGCCAAGATGAGATGGAGGACATCAGTGAAACAAGAAGGACCAACAATCACATGAACTCACAGAGACTTAGCAGCTGGCACAGGCCTGCAAGGGTTCTGTAACACATTGTGATCCCAGAGCACATGTTCTCACCTCTAATCCAGAAGCTAGTTCTAATTGGTAACACCTTGCAAAAGAAAAGTTTGTTTTTTTCTAATAGACTCTTACTGGGGATGCAAATCATTCTTAAGGCCAGGTCACATATGCAGCAGTAGAACGCCAACACAAAACAAACCCAGTGGCATCTTTGGAGAGTGTTTGTGTCATAATGTTTTGTCAACACATTTTTTTTTCTTAAATTTTACAGGTACCTTGGGTATACATTACAGCTTCTGGTTTTGTGTTCTTAGGAGATTCCTGGGCATATGATCCTGTGTCTCTGGCTCTGTATATGTTTCTTATGGTTTTTCTTTAGCTCCTTTTTTTTTGTTTATTTGATTTTTCTTATTATAGTTTTTTAATACTATTTTATTTTATCATTATTTAGATGTATGTTTGTTTCCTAATGAAAGACAAAAAGGGTGTGGATTTCAATGGAAGAGAAGGTAGGGAAAATCTTGGAGAAGTTGAAGAAGGAGAAATAGTAATCAGACTATATTGTATGAAAAACAACTATTTGCTTTTTTTTATTATGAATAAAGTCATAATTTTATCCATGTATACCCTTGCTCAAACTTCCTTACGCCTCCTGCCTCTCCCAGTCACTCTACCTTCTCGCCATCATTTTATCACCTCCCCAGCAAGGGCAGGAGGTCCCAAGGTCCCAAGGTGGCTTAGTTCAGCATCCACTCCAGGCAGATCTGCTTTCCTCACCCCCACATCCAAACTGGCTCAGGTGTTCCTCTGGAGGGAATGGGCTCCAAGGTGCCGGTCCAAGGTGAAAACCAATTATTTTCAATATAAGAGGAAAAAAAGACTTCTTTTATGTATCAATATGTGAGCAAAATCTTCTTGACCTAAACTTTATGGCCCTCAAGGCTCTTAAATGATAGATCGATTGAAATAAATTGTTTACTAACCTGAAAATGTTGCTAAAATAATTTGTAATTTTTAAACTAATAAGACACATTTTCTCATAGATCAGGAATATTGAACTAATTTGTACTCAACTGTAAGATAAAATAAGACATTAATGTTTGTCTGCCTTCCCTGCTACCAGGAAGAATGTGGTAAGAGGATTGTTTTGTGCTGGCCTGGGATGCATAGAAAGATGCTTCTATGTCTAAAAACAGGAACAAACACAGATTTGAATAAACTGAAGTATCTGATAAAAGGCAAGGATGAAACAAATATCATTTTCTGCTTCCTACTAGTAGGGCCCGGGAAACTTTCTACAACAGATGGCTTCCCAACAAGGGCTGAACACCCGCATAAAGTCTAAGAAAGTTTAAAAAGCTTAAAAAGTGTTCTAGATCACTGAAACAGAGCCAAAAGTGGCTTTCTGAATTGCATATCTGAATTGATTTATGGTACAGAGACAGTGCGGTGTTCAGGCAGGAATTTAAAAATGGCACGTCCACGGCACACAGCTTAAACTCGTATGTTTCGTGGAAGGCTTGGCATAAGTGTGATTGATTTAAGGTTTTTGCTTATACTGAACAGAAAGGAAACAGAGATAAAAACAGTTTTTCTGGTAGCAGCATTTCCTGAGTCTGCTCTGGTTGCAGGCAGCAACAGAGATGCAGAGGCCTCCTCCACCATGTTGAAAAGTCAACAAAAGGGGCAGAGTCAGCAATAAAAGTGATACCGACATTTTAAAAGCTCTTTGGGTTGGAAAATGATTAAGAATTCTCAATAAAACAGATTTAGACTCACAAAACCTCTAAATGGGGTACAATATATGTAAAATATGCATAGGCTTCAGAGAGAGAAAAAGAAAGGGTAAAGAAAGTCCTTTAAGAAAGAGAAATAGGAAATGAAGATAAAAAGGCCACATGAAGATGGCAGACAAACAAAGAATCTGGATTATGGTTATTGTGTTTTCTTTTAATTTTTTAACTTTTAATGAGCTAACTGCAGAAAGATGGTTGATTGCTAAGACTGCTAAGTTGGACAAACATATATATTTTAAAGATATCTTGACTTTGAAATCTGTTTATAAGAATATATTGATTGGGAAAAGAGTTTCTGCTTTTGTTTCCACAGAAGATCAAAACCTGGGGATTGGTTCTAGGCAAATATGGTTTAATTTGCCAAGTCCACCTGAAATTCTCTGATGGGAAGATCAGCTACCAAGATGCCAGTTGAGATGATCCAGCCTCAAGACCCCATGAGATACTCATTGTCATTTGACAGCAGGCAGTAGTAAAAAAGAAAGCTATGTCCAATTTCTCCAAAATATTACTTATTAATGTTTGTTTTCATTACAAATGGTTAATGGTCGGCAGAGTCCCAGTGCACTCTGTGGCAGGGGCAGATAGAGTCTGCCTCTCACCATACCCACAGGTGCTGCTGCGGGAATTTGCACGGCTACCCACCTTGATCTTGAACTGAATGTTCAGATAACTATAGGAGTCCCTGAAGTACAGACACAGACACCGCCCAGGGGTGAGGGGGGGTCACCAGGCCCAAGCAACTATATCCCAGCCAGGGAGGGAGAATTGAGCTCCCATCTGTTCTGGATCCGCTTCTGGGACCTGAGCTGTCTGCAGAGTCCCAGTGCACTCTTTGTCAGGGGCAGATAGAGTGTGACTCTCACCATACCCACAGCTGCTGCTGAGGAAATTTGCATGGCTACCCACCTCTAGCTCAAACTGAGCGATCAGATAACTACAGGAGTCCCTGAAGGACAGACTCAGACCCTGCCCAGAGAGGGGACAGGAGGCACACAAGTCGAAGTGCCACAACTGACAAGGACCCATCTAATCATGAACCACTGAAGCCATGGTCAAAGGTCAGTGCAAAAAATTATATAATAATACAAAGAACAACATGGTAACTCCAGAAGAGAGTGGCGATCATACAAATACAAGACCTGAACTGAGCAATGAAGAGGAAACAGAAGGAAGCAACATGAAAAATTCCTTTTTGTTCATCATTGAAGCTCTCAAAGAAGATATGAAAAATAGCCTTAAAGAAATAGAAGAAAATACAAACAAAAAATTGGAAGAGATGAACAAATCCATGAAAGAAACATGCCAGGAAATAAAAGCTGAAATAAAAGCTGAAATAAAAGCTGAAATAGAAGCAATAAAAAGGGCACAAAATGAGGCAAAGATGAAAATAGAAAACCTGAAGAAAAAAGCTGGAACCACAGATTCAAGCATAACAAACAGAGTTCAAGAGATGGAAGACAGAATCTCTGAAGTAGAAGACTCAGTAGCTCAAATAGATATATCAGTCAAAGAAAATAGTAAAACTAAAAAGGCCATAACTCAAAATCTTCAGGAAATCTGGGACACCATGAAAAGACCTAATTTGAGAATAATAGGAATAGAAGAAGGAGAAGAATACCAGCTCAAAGGCACAGATAATGTTTTCAATAAGATCATAGAAGAAAACTTCCCTAACCTGAAGAAGGAAATTCCTATAAAGATACAAGAAGCTTACAGAACACCAAATAGTTATGATCCCCCAAAAAGTCAGCACGCCACATTATAATCAAGCCACAAAACATACAGAACAAAGAAAAAATTTTAAGAGCTGAAAAAGAAAAGGACCAACTCACATATAAAGGCAAATCCATCAGAATAACACCTGACTATTCAATGGAAACAATGAAAGCTAGAAGGGCTTGGTCAGAAGTTATACAGATGCTAAAACAGCATGGCTTGCAAACTAAAATACTATTACCTGCAAAATTATCAATCACCATAGATGGAGTAAACAAGGTATTTCAGGACAAAGTCAGACTGAAAGAATATCTATCTACTAATTCAACACTACAGAGAGTATTAGAGGGAAAACTCCAACCTAAGGACCCAAGATACACCCACGAAATCACAAACAATCAATAATTCCACAGAAGAACACCCTAGAGAAAGGAAATACAAACAAATTACCACCAAAAATGGCAGGAAATATGAATCAATGGTCACTAATTTCCCTTAATATCAATTGTCTCAACTCTCCTATAAAATGTCACAGATTAATGAGACGGATACAACAACAGAAGCCATTCTTCTGTTGCCTACAAGAAACACACCTCAACTGCAAAGACAGACACAGGCTTAGAATAAAGGGTTGGGTAAAGATTTTCCAGTCAAACAGTCCTAAGAAACAAGCAGGGGTTGCAATCCTAACATCTAACAAAGTAGACTTTAAGCTAAATGCAGGTAAAAGGGACCAAGATGGTCACTACTTACTCATCACAGGAAAAAATGTTCAAGAGGAAATTTCAAACTTGAATATTTATGCTCCTAATATAAGGGCACCTACTTATGTAAAAGAAACACTACTAAAGCTTGAATCCCACATCAATTCTTACACCCTAATAGTGGGAGACTTCAATACTCCACTTTCAACCCTGAATAGATCAACCAGACAGAGTCTCAACAGAGAAATAAGGAGTCTAAAAGAGGTTATGATGCAAATGGATTTAATAGATATCTACAGAAGCTTCCACCCAAAGGCAAAGGAATATACATATTTCTCAGCTCCTCATGAAACTTTCTCCAAAATTGACCACATAATTGGTCATAAAGCAAATATCAACAGATACAAAAAAGTAAAAATAATCCCTTGTAACATATCGGACCACCAGGGCCTAAAGTTACAGTTCAACAACATCAAAACCCAAAGAAAGCCTACCAACTCATGGAAACTAAACATCACTCAGCTGAACCATCTCTGGGTCAAGGAAGAAATTAAGAAAGAAATCAAAATCTTCCTAGAATTCAATGAAAATGAATCTACAATGTATCCAAACTTGTGGTACACAATGAAAGCAGTCTTAAGAGAAAAATTCATAGCGCTAGATGCCTATATGAAAAACCTAGAGAAATCCCACACTAGAGACCTAACAGCGCAGTTGAAAGCCTTAGAACAATTAGAAGCAAACTCACTTAGAAGGATTAGGTGGCAGGAAATAATAAAACTTAGAGCTGAAATCAATACAATTGAAACAAAAAGAACAATACAAAGAATCAATGAATCTAAGAGTTGGTTCTTTGAGAAAGTTAACGAGATAGATAAGCCCTTAGCCAAATGAATCAAAAAACACAGAGAGAGTGTTCAAATCAACAAAATCAGAAATGAAAAGAGGGACATAACAACAGACCCCCAGGAAATACAGAGAATTATCAGATCATATTTTGAAAATCTGTATTCCACAAAAATGTAAAACCTGGAAGAAATGGACAGCTTTCTGGACAGGTACCATCTTCCAAAATTAAATGAAGATCAGATTACTTACCTAAACAGGCCTATAACCCTTAAGGAAATTGAAGCTGTCATTAAAAACCTCCCCAAAAATGAAAGCCCTGGTCCAGATGGTTTGAGTGCCGAATTCTACCAGACATTCAAAGAAGAATTACTACCGTTACTCCTCAAACTATTTAACACAGTAGAAACTGAAGGAGTGCCAAAACAATTTTACTCAACAAAAGAACCTCAGGAGGTATCACCATCCCTGACTTCAAGCTATACTATAGAGCTACAGTAATAAAAACAGCCTGGTACTGGCATAAAGACAGACTTGTGGACCAATGGAATAGAATTGAGGATCCAGACATTAACTCAAAAACCTATGAACACCTGATCTTTGTCAAAGAGGCCCAAAACATTCAATGGAAAAAAGATAGTATATTTAACAAATGATGTTGGCATAGCTGGATGGAAGTGTGTAGAAAAATGCAAATAGATCCGAGCCTGTCACCCTGCACAAAACTCAAGTCCAAGTGGATCAAAGACCTCAACATAAACCCAGCCACTTTCAACTTGATATAAAAGAAAGTGGGAAATATACTTCTACAAATTGGCACAGGTGACCACTTTCTAAATATAACACCAGTGGCACAGAGATAAGACCAAAAATCAATAAGTGGGATCTCCTGAAGCTAGGAAGTTTCTGCAAAGTCAAGGACACTGTCAATAGGACAAAATGGCAGCCTACACAATGGGAAAAGATTTTCACCAACCCTACAAGTGATAGAGGACTGATCTCTAAGGTATATAAAGAGCTCAAGAATCTAGAGCCCCAAACCTTGAATAATCCAATCAAAAAATGGGGTACAGATCTAAAAAGGGAATTCTCAGCAGAGGAACTACGAATGGCTGAAAGGCACCTGAAAAAGTGCTCTTCATCTTTAGCCATCAGAGAAATGCAAATCAAAACAACTTTGAGATACTACGTAACACCTGTTAGATTGGCTAAGATAAAAGGCACAGATGACAGCCTATGTTGGAGAGGATGTGGAGCAAGGGGAACACTCCTCCATTGTTGGTGGGAGTGTAGGCTTGTTCAGCTACTTTGGAATGCAATATGGTGGTTTCTCAGAAAATTAAGAATCAATCTCCCCAAGAACCACTTCTGGGTGTATACTCTAAGGAGGCACAATCACACTCCAAAGGTATTAGCTCAACTATGTTCATAGCAGCATTATTTGTAATAGCAAGATCAGAGACATCCTGGACTGACCCTTCGGATCCCACTCCAACTATAAGAACACCTGACTCACTCTTGAGGGACTTGAGGGAAGGGGCACAAAACTGGAATTGCCAGGAGTGGAGACTGATTCAAGCATTATTGGGTCAGTGGGACCATAGGGCTGTCTGCTCCCTGCCCAGGGAGTGGATGGGGAGTTGTGGAGAAGAAAAATGACCTGATGTGGTGGCAGGGGTAATGGACCTTGAGTAAGGATTTACAGCGATGGAAGAAAAATTCAGAGGGAAAGCTGAACAAAAAGTAAATATATGTGTAGCAATGTTATTTGCATTACCACCCTCGATAAATCATGCTTATGATTTTTATCTTCTTTATAGTTATTGTGAACTTCTCAGCATTTTAAATTCATTTTACTGTTTTTCTTGATAAATACAAAATAAATAAAAAAAAACATATGGTTAATGGTCATAGTCAATCTCTTTAAAAACAAAAGAAAACGAGGGGGTAGGATATGATATATGAATGATTAGAAAAGATAAGTGGATTTTGATTTATTGATATAAACTTAAGGTCAATTTTGTTATGCTGTATGTATTTTTCTACTCTTGATTAAGGTCTGATGCTGATGTAACTCATTTAAAATTTTAATGTGTAATTGAGAAATGCAGTCATCTGTGATAACCAAACTTATAGTCATGTTAGTTAGGTTTTTCTAGGTATACAAAGATATATTTTAATTAGATAGGTAGTCTTCAAACACTTCAAAGACATGCAGAATATGGCATTTAAATTATTTTAAGAACTTAGGCTTTTCTGGACAGTGAGACAGGTTTGCTCCTGGCAGCACTAATGTATTTCAGGAAAATGATGGGCATTGAAGAAACTTCATGTGGAATTTACTTTGTGGCAACAGTTAGCCACTGGACAAGAAACTGTTCTGGTATGGACTGCTTGATAGTATGCTGTATAAACTGGACATGCAGGTTTCATAGGAAAGTGACCTCTGAACTTAGGCAGAACTAGCCGAGATGGTCCTTTAGGTTCCTGCTTTACAGAAAAAATTTCCACCATCTTTCTGTACACAAGGAAAAGCGACTGATGGACTGTGTCAGATTTCCTGCATCACTGAAAGGTATGCCAGGGACTTTGGGCTATAAAGGCTGAAGATGATGCTCCAACGTTACAAACAAACTTTGGGTGACTGTCCAGGCAGACAAGCGTCATCTCTGTTATTTTCTAGATGTTGGAAGTTGCTTACACTTCTTGTTTATTTGGCTAATATTATATCCTTCTGTGGTCTTTGATGTGGTTGAAGGTTTAATAATTATAAGTATAGTTCTTTTTAGTTTAAAAGGTATATTAGATATGAACCTTTAGACTCACAATGATAAGGTAGATAATGGAATATTCTCTTTAATTTTGTGAATACAAATACAATGAATATTGTGACTATAATTCCTGCTTGAGAGCTGTTCTGTTGTAATTTTGCTATTTGGAAATTGAAACCTTCCTTTTTGATTAGACAGAAAAGAGAAAATGTGGTGGAAATGTACTCTGTATGATGTAAATAAAGTAACTGGTTTGGCCTATGTAGAGCACCATAGAAGTGGATGGAGAATCAGAGGACAGGCAGGTAGGAGAAGGGTGGAGTTAGTCAGTCTCCATCCGGCCCCTGAAGAAGACAGACATGTAAGAAATACAGGTGTGCCACAGCGGGCCACGTTGTGGGTAGAATAGTATAAATAGGTTGATTTAAGATGAAAGAGCTAGGTAGTAATGTGCTTAAGATATGGGCCAAACAGCATAAAGTATATAAGTGTGTGATGCATTTCTTTGGGGAACAAAAGCTGCCACAGACCAGGTTCCAAACCTCCAGGCCCAAAAGGGCCTGGGGAAACTATCTACAACAGTCATAGATGCATCTGTTAGACACAGTGGGAGGATTTTCTGAAAACAGACAAACAGTAAAAACCATCACCCTAGAGAACTTGTATAAACACTTCCTAGATGTCCCTGAGTTATGATTGTTTGACATTACACAGAGCATGATGACAATGATCTGCAGAGGATAAATCACACTTTCTCTGATTCCCACAATTGTATCATTCTGTTTCTTATTTATAATAAAATCACTTTAAAATGTCCTAAGGCTAAAAGTCAGAGTTATGAAAAGGTTGTCATTTAAAAAACTACCTAGATCCAGCCATTGTGGGTGGGGCAATAGCAGCATCTCCATGGAGACACAGGGCAGATTTGGATCCTTTTTGTGCCCTGCACTGACCTCCAGCTGCATGTGTTCTCACAAGCAGTGCAGTTCAGCTTGTGCATGTAGAGCATGAGCATTCTAAACAAACTCTGAGTCTATGCTCCTAGCAATTTGAGCTTCTTGATGATTTGGTGAAGATATCAATGTTTCCCATGTACATTTAACTACCCCCAAAATAAAACTGATGCATGCATGTGCTGACAATTTCCATGTGTCCACCCCTATTACATACCCATTTTGCTCTGCCCAACTATCAGTTTCTTCCATTGCAGGCTGAGGAAGTCCTGGAAGGCTTTCCAACAAAAACCAAACTCCTAAAAGACAGCTGTTCGCTCAACAGTCTCATTCATGACCTTTCTGATTAGATAAAAATGGAATATTCTATGGTTTGATAACTGTCATGTAAATTATTTGATTCATATTCACATACACAGTACTCATCTTAGATGATTGTTTTCACTCATTTTATAACATTATGTAAAGAAAAAAATTTAAATACAATATAAATATTTCATGATACAAATGTATATTAAAGAATAATGAGTATTGATGGGCCAGAGATATCTAAATGGCATTGTTGTCCTGGAGGTCATAGTTTTCTTTTGAACATTGGGAAACTGGGGCCAGCACCGTTCCTTGTGAGGATTGTGCCTTTTCCTGGCAGGACATCTTTGAGAACTAACTCTGTACATTTCACTCTGTTTACCTGAAAACACCCACTGATTCCTGTCCCCATACCTCAAATTTAGAAGTTATGTCTGCAACAAAGAATGTGATGGGTTTAGGCATTATTGAATGAGACTTAGAGGTTTGGGGTCTTGTTATGTCTAACAAAAACCAGGTTTTCTGATTATCCAGAAGTATTGAATATGTTTCTTCAACTGCTTCTTCTAGTTCTCAGACTATATGCTGGATACTTTTGGAACTAAGTACCAACTCTCAGTCAGGCTTAAGGAGAATTGTTTAGTCAATATTACCACTGGACATATACAACAATTTGTATTTAAGTCAGTTTAAAACAATTAAAGTTAAAAATTCAGTCACATTAACTACACCTTAGGCTCAGTAGGTATATTCCTAGTGTGGGACATGTTCTGAAGCATACTTATGGGACTTTGAATGTTTCAGAACCTATTCTGGACCACAGTATATTATTCTTGACACTTGCTCTTCAAGTATAGTCCATGGGCCAGTCATATCAACATCATATAGAATTTTTAAGACAAACAAATGGCTTTGAATCTAGACTTTCTGGATCATAATCTTCCCCTCTTTCAAGACACCTTGGTGCAACACAAGGATCCATCACAGGAACCTCTAAGAAGAGGTTATTATAAATGTTGTTCTTAAATAACCACCCTGCTGTTATGTGCAATGTGAAAAGGTACCTAAGATTTATGTTTTACATTCTAAAGTTCAGAGTACTTTTCAAACATTTATTTTTATTCCATGGTAAAATGCATTTTAATAAATTTATTCTGATGAAAATTTATTTATTATTATGTTTATTCTTTCAGGATCCCTGAGGATCAAGGGAAATACTGGAGAAAAATAGAAACAAAGAGCTTCTTGTCACAGGGCACCACTGTTTAGATGGAGAAGAATCTTTGTTCAACATGAAAAAGACCAACAACTGCACGGATGGGAAGAAGTGGATATTCATAGTCTTAACAAGCTGCCATGTGGTAATCCAATTTTAGAGGCAAACATCATAAATATTCTATAGTCATCTTTATATACATAAACCCAGATATATTTGACTATTACAAAATTATAAAACCACAATTTAGATCTTCAAGTTGCAAAGTCACTTATTGTGGAAATACTTGAAACCAAAGGATGTCCCATTTGAGTACTACATATGTCACAGTTCATAAAAAACAAATAGCTTTTATGACATTTAAAGTCATTAACATGTCACATACCAAAATTAATACCGAGTTTTCATAGGTAGGGCATTAGAACTCAATTATTCTCTGCATATTTATTTCCTTGGGGAGGGGATACTTTTTTTCTTTTTTAAAAAAAAAATGCTAAGATTTTGAGATAAGCAGTTCTTTTAAAGATGTAGAGGGTTTAGTTCAGACACTAAAAATAATTAGAAAGTTCCATACATGGGCTGGCCCTGAATTCCAACTCTTGAGATGAAACAGGGATCCAAATAAAATAAGATAATCTGGCTCAAACTTCAAAACATCATGCCAAAGTTCCATCTTTAACTGTTTAAAAAAATATATACTTTTTAGTGGCCAAAGAGAAAAACAATCACATTATTTTCTGAAGAGGACGATGGTCCATGTCTTTCTCTGAAGTGAGATTAATTTTATTTTTCTTCTGGCTCAGCTCGCTTCCAAAGATTGCAATGTTCAAACCTAAATAATCAAGAACTCATTCAAAGTGAAAGATTTTTTAGTGTTTTAAGTTCACAGACCCCCACTCATTTGCCCTAATGGAAGCCTTTCCCATTTGCTATATTTGATAATATTCACAGAATCCAATCCATGTTGGCATATGCATAATGCAACAACTTACATTGTCTCATTATCTCAAACTGTCATCTACATTAATTTTACTACTGAGAATTTAATACTTCATCTAATGCAACATGTCCTTTCAAACATCAATGCTTAAGCTATAAAGCCTTGATGTGCTTTTCCAAGTATATATTTACTATGGTTTGAATATGAAACATCTCCCTAGGCTCAAGTGTTTGACCTCCAGCTAATGATGCTATTTTAGGAGGTTCTGAAACTTTCAGGAGGTGGGTGGGACCTCCCTGGTAGAAATAGGTTATTGGAGAAGAGCCAATGCATAAGAAACCCGGCCCCTAGATCAACTGCTTTTTGCACCTTCTGTCACCCTATCACTCTTTTGCTACTCGCTCCTGTCACTGTGGACATAAGCATATCTTCTCAGCCATTATTGACAGGTAACCTTCTAAATCATGGACTAAAATAAATATTCTTCTCTTTGCTTGCTTTAAGCATTTTGTCACAGGGACAATAAAAGTAACAAATGTAATCCATAATTGTTTTTTGTTACTCTTATTTATTATGTGTGCACAAGGTAAGAGGGCAGCTTATAGGAGTCATCTCTTCCTTTCCATTCTGTGGACTCCAGGCATTGAATGTGGTCATCATCATGGTATCAAATGTCTACTGAGACAACCTCCTATCCCATTCTTTCCTTAATTCTAACAAAAGTATTTTTGGTTTCAAATATGACATTTTACAGTAATTATTCTTTTATTGATTGCTTCTCTCCAGCTATGGCAGAGTGTAGGTCTTTAAGGAATGTGATTAGGAATGAGAGTGATAGGAAAAGAATGAACCTTAAGGCATTCCTGTGGATGACAGGCTTTCCCAGGGTGCTATAAGGCACTCTGAGCTCCTGGAGCTCCTACATGCTCAAGCAAAAAGCAGATAATAGAAACAAAAAGGGAAGCAATAAACTCATTTTATTGGTTATAGAACATTTCCAAGCCTGAAGTACTGAGTGACTATTAGTTGCACTGGAGTGTCAATATTCAACTTTTTTTTTTTTTTGGTGGGGGGTTAGTGTTCTGGTAGACAGATCTAAGACCCCTTATCCAAAGGCTAGGAAGAATTCCACCTCTAAACATTGCTTCAAACCCAGCAGTAGAGCTTTCCACTCTGCCTGAGAACCCTGTATGAAAAGTCTGTAGACTAGACTATTTTAAAAGTAAGAAATGTTATTAATCAGATAATGTACTTAATTAAAAGATGTACTGAATAAAATACATAACACAACAAAAATTTTGATAGAAAATAAAGATAATTCAAGTAATAGCTATTTTTTCTAGTTTTGATACTTGTTAAAAAATAATTTTAGTATGACTTATCTACTGGGATTTTCTTGATAATCACTTTAGGCTTACAATTTATGGCCAGAATCATAGTCAGATTATAATTTTTGTTTTTATAATTGTATGTGATGTTACTTATTCGAATTATCACATAAAGATAAACACATGAATCATTTGCCAGGATGTTTTAGTCACAGAGAGTGAATATGTAAAACTGATAGTGACTTGGGTTTTTAAACCAAACTTGTCCCCAAAACAAACTTCAGAGAGGAGCATTCACTGAAATCATAAGAATCCACCTAAATCAGTGGTTCTCAACCTGCAGATTGAAACTCATTTGACAAAACTCTATCTCCAAAAGTATTTATGTAACAATTCATAACAGCAGCAACACTACAGTTATGAAGTAGTGACAAAAATAATTTTGTGGCTCACAGTCACCATCATATGAGAAACTGTATTAAGGGTCATGGCTTCAGGGAGGTTGAGAACCACCGACCTAAATAAAAACTATCAACAAAAAGAGTAACTTAAGATTGTAAGAAAAATTCTGGACTATATAAACTTGCATTTCAATACAAACCATTTTTCTGTATATTTATGATTTCATATGTTCAGCCCATCTTAATTAATTCCTATAAAAGTATTTTGATGAGTATTTCCAGAAGAATATTATGCATTGTTTGGAAATGAATAGGAAATGATTACTACTTATTTTGTACTTAAGTTCACTCTAATTATTAAACTCTTCCAGAATTTAATATTAATTTGAAGTGCTATAAAAAGCACATTAAATCACAATTTATTAACTCAGTGTATCTTGGTTATTATAAGTATTTTAATAATCTTATATGTTTAATCGAAGTAAAACATGGCTAGATAATATTATGCTTCTTGAATTGCAAAACTGTATTATAGTGAAGAAAATGTCATTTTAGTGTCCATAGTTCCTCACAAACTATTAAGATCTGATTTGGTAAGGGAGCATATGGTATGAATTTATTTTTCAGTATAAAATATAGTATCAGACCCATAAATGTACAAAATGAAAAATGAGAACTAATTGTAGTAGTGTTATTAAATATATATATAAATTATATTTTGCATAGGCACATTAAAAATGCATGCCAATATTGTATGTAGGTATATTTGTAGTATTTTTTCCTTTTTGAATTTGTATCAATTGTCATATAGACATAGCAATTTAAACTATTTGGTTGTCCAATGTGATATTTGGATACATGGTCAAAATTATAAAAATGCTTTATTATTTAAAGCATGCAATGTTCCAAACCAAAATTAAAATCAAAATAAAAGAGCATTTTGAGAGAAAAGAAAGGAGAAAAAATGTGAAGTTGGGTGGATATGGAGGTGGAGATCAGGAGGATGGGGAAGGGCAAGAATATGATTATTGTATGAAACTATAATAAATAAAAATTTCAAAAGTCTATTATATATTACTTTTTTTGTATACTGGTAACCCTTTCTTGTGCTAACACACTGGGACTTCCTAACCTTATCTAAAAACTTATTACTCAATGATCAGCATATCTACATCTCTCCATTTGGTAGTTAAATACAGTATTTAACCTCCAGTTTTATGCATTATATTAATAAAGTAAGTGACAGATTTTCAGAGATAATTTAACTAGGTTTTCTTTTGCATGTTGACTTTATTCATTTGTCACAGGAAGGCTTCCTGTCTTGTAGAATGAACATGAACGGGTGCTCACTATCCTCTCTTTCCCTGTCACCTGTTAGCTTGCACACACTGATTCTAGAATCCAGTTCTGGTAAGTGGTGTGCTTTCTCATTGCTGACTATTTGAGCAGCTTTATTTATTTATTTATTTATTTATTTATTTATTTATTTATTTATTTGATTATTAATTAATTATTTTGTGTGTTTGTTTGTTTATTTCTGGTGCTGGGAATCAAGCCCAGAGCCTCCTGAGTGTTAGATAAGTGTTCAGCTCTGGGCTAACTCTTCAGTTCTCAGCATTAACCATTTTTTGAGAACTTGATTGCAGGGAAGACAGACTATGCTTTACAGCTTTCTTTGTCTTTCTGTCAAGAAAATTTTGAATTTAATTGTATAGAATTCAGAATAGAGAAACAAAATGTCCAGTCTTTTTTCCTGGTATGAATGAACAAGAGCTCTTAGGTAGAGAAAAATTAATATAGGGGATTTTTCTACCCAGGTCCTGGAGGAATGCTGAGACAAATCACATTTTAAAAAAATAGCATAAATTAGCTACCATCCCCAGTGCTGCAAATAAGTGGAAGAGATTAGGATAAGCCGAGACTCAAACAGGATCAGATCACGAGGCAGGACACTGCCTGGCTGCCACTGATATCATTGAGCAGAAGCAGGAAGTGGAAAAGGATGAATGACGAAGCCAGCTAAAGTGCTGGGCATTAATGGCAGAGGGGAGTAAACAGGAGGGCAGAAGTCCTTCCTTCCTCCTTTCTAGGCTCCCTCTAGATTGTTCCCTTGGCTGAACCTACTGAGAAGTCACTGGCCAGGATGTCTTAGCCAAATAAATTGCAGAATTTCACTTCCAGCTCTACAAATTCCATTGCTGAAGAACTAATTTGGAGCTCATGGAAGGATAAAAATTTAACACCCCCACAAAGCAGCATTTGGCAATGTGTATTATTTATTATATTATATTATATTATATTATATTATATTATATTATATTATATATATATTATATATTAATATTATTAATATAAAATAATATATTATATTATTTAAATTTCATGTCCAGTTGAGATGAAAAAATGTAAGGATAGTGTGCATGGGAAAAGGAACCTTGTATCTATCTTGCAATGAGTTTACTAGTTATTAATTTAGTTTTGATAATTTGATTTTAGACAAGTCTCTTAAAAATTGCCTAAACTTCACGTTACTCACTGTATTATTATATTTGATGACTGACAATGGAACTCAAGCTCTGTGGGTTTATTGGATCCTATGATTTTTAGATGAGTGATTGAACACACTTTGGTTTTAGAACCATGTAATATGTTTTAGATTTATTTGCAGAAACTTAGGAAACATTTGAGGGCATTAAGCAATGTTGGATCAATGTGTTTGCTTCTAGACATATAAGCTAGAAGGAAAAGGTTTCTTTAGTTTGAGCTCCATGTAGGTACAGTGTTTTCAGCAGAATTCATTTTAGAACACATTGTAAGATAAATATTTTCTGTAGAGTAATTTTTATAGCTCATGGTAGGAAGAAGCAGAATTGTTGTCTTGTGCAAAATTATTACATTTTTACTAAAGTAGGAGAAAATATAATTACTTCTCCTCAGAATCAGATGAACATTGTGATGTATTTTTAAACAATGTTTTTCTCCATGTGAGATATAATATAGTTAGAAAAAATATACAGTAGTTATTATAAAACTCAGTACTAAAATTGTTGAATAATTAGTCTAGCACATACATAAGGAGTTGAGTGTCGGGTACATTTGCATCTGGAAATCTTGGCATTATTCTGAAATGTTCGAATAAGAATCAAATTGACATTAAAAAAATACTGGTTTCTGACACAAAATAAAAGATATAAAATGATTGGAAGTTGTGACTATGGACAGAAAGACCTGGAGGCTGACACTAAACTCTAATGCTGTAATTCTGGAATTTATTAAACAGAACAATGCATGGAGCATTTGGAAGCAATCTGCGTGCCATACTATGCATTCGTGAGCTAGTTATTTGGATGTTGTGGCTACTTTTGGTCACCGCACTTTTTAAATATGAAGACAAACTGAGATTGATGGGGAAGATGAGAACAATGAAGGAAGGTTAGAAAATCAAGGCCTGGAGGGAGCTGAAAGAATCCTGAACTCTCTTACAGAGAAAAGCCCTGAGCAACAGTATGGTTGCTATGATTGGATACACAAAGCATTTTTCTAAGATTAGGACCAATTAATATTTTCCCCATTGGCAATGGTACCTAGAGTAAAAAGAATTTAATAAAAGAACATTTTATTCTTTTTTTTTTTATTCTGCCTTTCTTTGCTCTGTGATGGAAATGCTGGAAAGCATGTAATCCTTGGGGGGATAAATCTCTCAAGAAATTGGAAAGCAAGTTCCCGAGATCTTACTGAAGAGAGTATTTTTTTCTCTTTAGTAGAAAATGGACTACACAGATACCTTCTGTGTTTGGCTGATATTATATAGTTAGTTAATCACCTCTTACCCGAGTAAGCAATGAACCAGATAGAAAAGGTACCCAGGACTCTTAGAGTCTTGAGAAATCCAAGAAGATCTAGCTAAATCTCTACATTGGTCTATAAACACTGTTCTAGACTGCTAAGACACTACTAGAAATGTTTTGAAAGAGTACCCACAGAGTCTGGGCCAGGGCTGCCAACAGCTGAGGAGGCACATAATGACAAGTAGCTAGATTGTGTAATCTCTGCAATGGGGATTTCAAAATGCCTTCCTTCTTGGGAGGTGCAGGGCTGGGTCATTTCCACGGCAGTGACTGTCCAGTTGTCAACAGAGACACCATGTGGTAGGAAAAAGGAATGGCAGCCAAGATAGTGAAACCCATTGTCCCACCTAGATGACACACAGAAGCCGCAGAAAATTGGGTTTTACTTGTAATTAGAGTATTTTGTACTTAATTAGAGATACTACAGCCCAAGGTAGAAAAATAGCCATGCAGTAAGAGTACATTTTAAAGACAAAAGAACTGGCTTTTCAAGTTGGAAACATTATTATCGACGTTCCCAATATGCCTAGGTTAGATCAAAGTGCCTCATTTCAGCTCCCATGGCACTAGAAACCTCTACTTAGAGTTAATCATAACTGAAATTTGTGATTTATTACTGAATTCTCTGTCTCCCCTCCAAAATGTGAATTCCATAAGAACGCACATATCTTATCTTGTTGTTTTATTATAAACTCATGATAAAGGGGTACATAGATATTTTCAATAATTATCCATAGACTTAAGGACCACACTTTATACCATTTAGCAGGAAATAAACACAGTGTTTAAATACCTGCTCACAATGAAAATCCTATTCCCAGATATTATTACTAGCATAGTTTTATAAACATTCAGAGAATTAACACATATAAGAACCATCACCGATTAGACATAGTTCTGTCAGGAAACAGAAAAAAAAAAAGGTGTCTTATTTTGTATTATTTAAGGTTTTTACAGGAACATAAATGATAAAATCACTGTGGACCTGCTAGTCCAACGATGGCTGTCTCCCAGTGGAAGTTCCAAGAATCTAGTAACTGTTTAGTCTATGAGGCTGGATGTCTCAAGTGTTATTTAGTACATGCTAGAATTCTGGACAAATGGGCTTTTATGCCAGTAAAGAAACAAAACTTGCCCACATGAGTGACAAAGAACAGGCAAAGAGATCATGCTTCCTTCTCCCATGTCCTTTGTGTAGGTTGCCACCAGAAGGTGTAGCACAAATTAAAGTTATATCTTCCCACTTCAGAAGATCTGGATTAAAGGTGTATTCCATTTCAAAAGATTTCAATTCAAAGTAGGTCTTGCCACTTCAACTGATTTAATTAAGAAAAAAATGTCACTCACCAATATACTCAATATCTTGAATTTTAGTTAATTCCAGATGTAGTTAAGTTCACAACCAAGAATAGCCGTCATAGCAGGCATGGATCCTATTTTTATTAGGTTAATATTCAAATCTTGATTCCAAATCCTAGTAAGGAAATTACAAAGGAAGTTACAGACCACTCTTGGGCATAAATGCAATTCAATATGTTTTTACAATTATATAAATTCCAATACCAGATGAGGTCTTTCCATATGCAAAGTCAGTTTAACATTTACAAAAATAATTTATCACTGCAATTTATGACCTGAAAAGGAAAAAACAGGGGATGAGAAAAATGACCTGGTTACCTTGATAAGACTTAGAAAAATTATTTGAGCAAATTCAATATTTATCCAGTATAAAAATTTCAAAATATTAGGAATAAAGAAAAATGTATCAATTTACAACAAAATAGGTTCAGATAAAACTAATCTGTAAGATTTATAGACATAATGTTATAAGACCATAGAAAAATGTAAAGTTATCAAAAATAAAAGACTTTTTCTTAAAACCAGTAACAATTAATTGAGATTTAAAAATTCACTTTCAATGTACTACTCAATATTTTACTTAAAACTACTGAAGTTATAGTTAGTGAAATAAAGCAAGAAAATTACACAGTAGTCAGAAAGAATAGAAATAATCAAAACTATTATTAATAAATATAATAATCATAGGGCCAAATACCACCAAGAACTTTCTGTTAAAATCAAATGGTGAATATTTCAAGAATTTTGGACGATATACAATGTACAAAAATCATTAACACTCAAGAAACAAAACAATTTTAAAGTGGAAAAATAATAAATAATAATTTACACCATCAATAAACATTAAAAATCTATAGTAAAAATCTATCAAGGCCTGAACACTAAATAAGTACAGGAATAATATGTATTTATTGGATGGTACAGTGTTTGAAGGCACAATATTGAAAAAAATTAATTTTCTCCTGTTTGTCTAAATCCTATGCAACCACAACAAAAACCCCAATGATTCTATTTTCAATCTTAAATTAAAATTGATAACAGTGTGTGGTGGTAAACACCTTTAATCTCAACATTTGGGACTCTGAGGCAGTAGAACAGGAAAATTCCTGTGATTTTTGAGGTCAGGCTGGTCTACATAGTGAGTTCTGAGGCCATGTGTAGAGATCTGGATCCCACCCCCCAAAATGGGCCATTTTAAAACATATGCAAATGAGTTCAACAATCATAAAAGTAATGCTGTGAAGATAAACAAAACTAGAAACTAGACCCTACTAAAAACCAAGAACCATTCTAAAGACTCAGTAAGTAAATCAGTGTAATACCTATGCAAAGACAGCCTAGTCAGGACCTTGGAACAGAACAGATCATCCCCCTCCCCTTATTGGATTGCAGTAAATGTTCTGAGGTACATGGAGTCCATTTTTTTCCCTACAAATGGAGAAGAGTATTCTCCCTTCTAGCAATACTGCTTGAAGCTGATCTGCAACTCTCCTCCTGAGCATCATTTCAGTTAAACACGAGTGGTCGTCCCTACTTCTAAGTTAGCCTGCACCCATTACAAGAAGAGAAAGACACAGCCACTCGCTAACTATGGATAACTCTGCAAGGCTACAAATCTATTCATGAAACCCATAGAAACTTTAATGGACATAGTCATTCAGACTAACTTCTTTCTGTGTCTAGTGTCATTTTCTTTTTTTTTCAGTCTTGTCTATACTTGTGGAATCCCAAGTACTTTATAAATGCCCGGCAATTTCATTTTTGTCTCAGAGTCTGTTCCACATAAAAGCAAAATTGCAGAAGTTAGTGCCAGGAATCTGCACAAAGCAGATGTTAGAATATGTGTCTAGAGCCAAGTCATCTGTTATCTGATGGAAGACAGCAGGCTACTGCAAAGTCAACCACATAATAGTTCCACTCACACCTGCAGGGCCAGATACGATGATCTTCAGTAGAGCAAAGTAGAAGGTGAATATGTGGCCATTGACTTCATCTACGCACTCATTAGCATTCTTACTTACGGGAATGGCATACACAACTAGCTATTAATTAGAATCATCAGATCCTCGATAAGCACTTACAGCTATGTCATTGGATTGCATTAACTTAGTTGCACTGTTCTATGAAACAGTTCAAGAAGATCTGTACCCATAGATATCCCACAGAACAAAATTTATACTTTTCAATTGCTTTGCTGTCATTATCTTAATTGGAATGCATGCCAGAAATGACTAATGATTAGAGGCTTTGGTACCATCCATATGTCCCAATAAAACTCACAAATATTAACATTTTCAAGAGTCAAAAGAGCTTTTATGCTTAGAAATGACAGAAAGACTACTGCAGTAAGAAGTTTCTGTCCTGGCCTAGCTCCAGTGTCTGGACCTGTCTGCAGTTGCTTTGTTCCAAATAATCACACAAAGACTTATATTAATTACAAGCTGGTTGGTCTATAGCTCAGGCTTATTATTTGCTAACTCTTATACTTAAATTAATCCATATTTCTATTTATGCTTAGCCACATGGTTTGGTATCTTTTTTTTCCTTTTTCTTAGTGCAACATTCTCAACCCACTTTCTCTGCATCTCCTGGCATCTCCTCTTCGCTCTTCTACTTCCCAGAATTTTCCTAGTCTGGTTGCCTGGCCTCTACTTCCTGTATAGCTACTTGACCTACCAGTGTTTGTTTAACCCAATATTTACAATGACAAATACTGACAGTATACAGGAACATAGTCACACAGCAGACTATTGTTTTCCTTATTTCTTATTTTAAGGAAGGGCAATCCTAGAAAAATCCATTTGCATTAAAGAGAAACTGTGTTAAATTAAACCTGAAAATGGTTATGACATTGTTTTTTCATTTTTTTTAACCACTGTGCTACCAAGTAACAGAATAAACTTCTACTCTATGAATAGGACCTACTATGAATAGGGTTTTCAGAAAATTTAATGTTCTTTAGATGTTGTCTGTGATTTTTACCCTTAATTTAGTTAATTGATCAGTAGTTAAAAAAATATAGTGATGATTTCATGAGAAGCCACAGAGGGGGCAAAATCACAAGGAGTCTCAAGATTCTATAGTAGAGACATATCACTTTTACTGGATTAATTGATGCCTGTTATTAGCCTCCTGTATTAATGTATGTTAGCATTTGGGACAAGAACTATAACATTGTAAGTGAAGATGTGATTAAACAAACAAACACCACCACCACCAACAACAACAAAAAACCCAAAAAAAACCAAAACCCAAACCTTGCTCATTATAAGCCAGGTTCTTCTAAATCAGCCATGAAATAAAGTCTATTAAATCTAACATCATTCCTCTGTTGAGTTAGAACTAGTTCATCCTGGAGTGCAAGTACGGGCATATCTAAAAGTCCAAGCCTAGTGAGTTTGATCAGCTTCAGTGACTTCCTGGAGGTATTTAGAGTTGTTTTCTTTTTTTTTATGTTGATTTACTTTATTATCAAATGTGTCTCTGCAGTTAAAAATCCCAAATAAAACACAATAATATACAGTATCCAGATTCTCTGTGTATATTCCAACTTTTTGTGGTTTACTATTTTTTTCTTCTTTATTTACTTTATATTTATCAAAAAAACCCAGTAAAATGAATTTAAAATGCTGAAAAGTTAACAATAACTATAAAAATCGTAAGCATGACTTATCAAGGGTGATAATGCAAATAAGATTGTTACACATATATTTACTTTGTGTTCAGCTTTCCCTCTGAATTTTTTTTCTATCCCTGTATATCCTTATTCAAGGTCCCTTCCCCCTCCCACCACATCAGGTCATTTTTCTTATCCACAACTCCCCATACCCTCCCTGGGCAGGGAGTAGAAAGAACTATGGTCCCACTGACCCAATAATGCATGGATCAGTCTCCACTCCTGGCCAAATCAGTTTTGTCCCCCCTCCCTCAAGAGTGAGTCAGGTGTTCCTATAGTTGGAGAGGGATCCGAAGGGTCAGTCCAGAGCGTTTCTTATCCCAAGCTGTTCAGTGGTTATGGTTTAACTCTTGGGAATGCTTGACTTTTTTTCTTGTTTGTTTGTTTAGAGACCACTAATGAGTGAGTACATCCCCTGCTTATCTTTCTAAGATTGTGATACCTCGCTCAGGAGGATATTCTCCAAATCCATCCATTTGCCTGCAAATTTTAGGATATCATTTTTTCTTGCTGATAAGTAGTATTCCATTGTGTAGATGTACCACAGTTTGTTAATCAATTCTTCAGTTGAGGGACATCTAGGTTGTTTCCAGGTTCCTGCTATTACAAATAATGTTGCTATGAACATAGTTGAGCTAATACCTTTAGAGTGTGAATGTGCCTCTTTAGGGTATATACCCAGAAGTGGTATTGCTGGGTCCTTGGGGAGAATGATTCTCAATTTTCTGAGAAACCGTGATATTGCATTCCAAAGTGGCTGAAAAAGCTTGCACTCCTGCCAACAATGGAGGAGTGTTCCCCTTGCTCCACATCCTCTCCAACATAGGCTGTCATCTGTGCCTTTTATCTTAGCCAATCTAACAGGTGTTAGGTGGAATCTCAAAGTTTTTTGATTTGCATTTCTCTGATGGCTAAAGATGAAGAGAACTTTTTCAGGTGCCTTTCAGCCATTCGTAGTTCCTCTGCTGAGAATTCCCTTTTTAGATCTGTACCCCATTTTTTGATTGGGTTATTCAAGGTTTTGGGCTCTAGATTCTTGAGCTCTTTCTATATCTTAGAAATCAGTCCACTATCACTTGTAGGGTTGGTGAAAATCTTTTTCCATTGTGTAGGCTGTCGTTTTGTCCTATTGACAGTGTCCTTGGCTTTACAGAAGCATCCTAGCTTCAGGAGATCCCATTTATTGATTGTTGGTCTTAGTGTCTGTGCCACTGGTGTTATATTTAGGAAGTGGTGGCCTGTGCCAATTTGTAGAAGTGTATTTCCCACTTTCTTTTCTATCAAGTTCAAAGTGGCTGGGTTTAAGTTGAGGTCTTTGATCCACTTGGATTTGAGTTTTGTGCAGGGTGACATGCTCGAATCTATTTGCATTTTTCTACACACTTCCATCCAGCTATGCCAACACCATTTGTTAAATATACTATCTTTTTTCTATTGAATGTTTTGAGACTCTTTGAAAAAGATCAGGTGTTCATAGGTTTTTGGGTTAATGTCTAGATCCTCAATTCTATTCCATTGGTCCACAAGTCTGTTTTTATGTCAGTACCAGGCTGTTTTTATTACTGTAGCTCTATAGTATAACTTGAAGTCAGGAATGGTGATACCTCCTGAGGTTCTTTTGTTGAGTAAAATTGTTTTGGCAATCCTGGCTTTCCTGTTATTCCAACTGAAATTGAGTATTGTTCTTTCAAGGTCCAAAAAATATTTTGTTGGGATTTTGATGGGCAGTGCATTGAATCTGTAGATTGCCTTTGGTAGAATTGCCATTTTTACTATGTTGATCCTACCTATCCAGGAACATGGGAGAGCTTTCCATTTTCTGATATCCTCTTCAATTTCCTTCTTCAGTGATTTAAAATTATTGTCAAATAGGTCTGATACTTCTTTGGTTATAGTTACTCCAAGGTATTTAATATTATTTGCAGCTATTATGAAGAATAATGTTTCCCTTATTTCTTTTTCAGCTCTTCTATCTCTAGTGTATAGAAGGGCTACTGATTTCTTTGAGTTAATCTTGTATTCTGCTACATTGTTGAAGGAGTTTATCAGTTGTAGCAGTTCCTTGGAAGAATCTTGTGGTTCACTTTTGTATACAATCATATCATCTGCAAATAGAGATAGCTTCACTTCTTCTTTTCCAATTTGTATGCCCTTAATCTCTTTTCGTTCCCTTATTGCATTAGCTAAAACTTCGAGAACTATATTGAATAGATAAGGGGAGAGAAGACATCCTTGTCTAGTTCCTGACTTTAGTGGGATTTCTTTGAGTTTTTCTCCATTAAGTTTGATACTGGCTGTCAGCTCCTTGTAAATCGCCTTTATTATATTTAGTTATTCTCCCTGTATTCCTGATCTCTCCAGGGCTTTAATCATAAACGAGTGTTGGATTTTGTCAAAGGCTTTTTCTGCATCTAAGAATATGATCATGTGGTTTTGTTCCTTTAGTTTGTTTATATGATTGATAACATTTACAGTTTTTCATATGTTAAACCAGCCCTGCATTTCCGGGATGAAGCCTACTTGGTCATGGTAGATGATATCTTTTATACATTGTTGTATACGGTTTGCCAAAATTTTGTTGAGAATTCTCGCATCAATATTCATGAGGGAAATTGGTCTGTAATTTTCCTTCTTTGTTGTGTCTTTGAGTGGCTTGGGTATTAGGGTGATTGTGGCCTCATAAAAGGAATTTGGCAATATTTCTTCAGTTTCTACTGTGTGAAATAGTTTGAGGAGTAATGGTAGTAATTATTCTTTGAATGTCTGGTAGAATTCAGCACTGAAACCATCTGGACCAGAGCTTGTATTTTTGGGGAGGTTTTTAATGACAGCTTCAATTTCCTTAAGGGTTATAGGCCTATTTAGGTAATTAATCTGATCTTCATTTAATTTTGGAAGATGGTACCTGTCCAGAAAGCTGTCCATTTCTTCTAGGTTTTCCATTTTTGTGGAATACAGATTTTCAAAGTATGATCTGATAATTCTCTGTATTTCCTGGGGGTCTGTTGTTATGTCCCCTTTTTCATTTCTGATTTTGTTGATTTGAACACTCTCTCTGTGTTTTTTGATTAGTTTGGTTTATCTGTCTTGTTAACTTTCTCAGAGAACCAACTATTAGATTCATTGATTCTTTGTATTGTTCTTTTTGTTTCAACTGTATTGATTTCAGCTCTAAGTTTGATTATTTCCTACTGTCTACTCCTTCTAGGTGAGTTTGCTTCTAATTGTTCTAAGGCTTTCAGCTGTGCTGTTAGGTCTCTAGTGTGGGATTTCTCTAGGATTTTCATATAGGCAACAAGCACTATGAATTTTCCACTTAAAACTGCTTTCATTGTGTCCCACAAGTTTGGATACGTTGTAGATTCATTTTCATTGAATTCTAGGAAGACTTTGATTTCTTTCTTAATTTCTTCCTTGACCCAGAGATGGTTCAGCTGAGTGATGTTTAGTTTCCATGAGTTGGTAGGCTTTCTTTGGGTTTTGATGTTGTTGAACTGTAACTTTAGGCCCTGGTAGTCCGATATGTTACAAGGGATTATTTCCATTTTTTTGTATCTGTTGATATTTGCTTTTATGACCAATTATGTGGTCAATTTTGGAGAAAGTTCCATGAGGAGCTGAGAAATATGTATATTCCTTTGCCTTTGGGTGGAAGCTTCTGTAGATATCTATGAAATACATTTGAATCATAACCTCTTTTCGACTTCTTATTTCTCTCTTGAGACTCTGTCTGGTTGATCTATCCAGAGTTGAAAGTGGAGTATTGAAGTCTCCCACTATTAGGGTGTAAGAATTGATGTGGTATTTGAGCTTTAGCAGTGTTTCTTTTACATAAGTAGGTGCCCTTATATAAGGGGCATAAATATTTAAGATTGAAATCTCCTCTTGACCAATTTTTCCTGTGATGAATAAGTAGTGATCAACTTGGTCCCTTTTAATTGCTTTTAGCTTAAAGTCTACTTTGTTAGATATTAGGATTGCAACCCCTGCTTGTTTCTTAGGACCGTTGGACTGGAAAATTTTTTCCCAACCCTTTATTCTAAGTCTGTGTCTGTCTTTGCAGTTGAGGTATGTTTCTTGTAGCCAACAGAAGGATGGCTTCTATGTTTGTATCTATCTTGTTAGTGTGTGTCTTTTTAAAGGAGAGTTGAGACCATTGATATTAAGGGAAATTAGTGACCATTGATTCATATTTCCTGCCATTTTTGGTGGTAACTTGTTTGTATTTCCTTTCTCTAGGGTGTTCTTCTGTGGAATTATTGATTGTTTGTGATTTTGTGGGTGTATCTGAGGTCCTTAGGTTGGAGTTTTCCCTCTAATACTCTCTGTAGTGCTGGATTGGTAGATAGATATTCTTTCAGTCTGACTTTGTCCTGAAATACGTTGTTTATCTATGGTGATTGATAATTTTGCAGGGTATAGTATTCTAGTTTGGCAGCCATGCTGTGTTAGCGTCTGTATAACTTTTGACCAAGCCCTTCTAGCTTTCATCATTTCCATTGAACAGTCAGGCATTTTCTATTTCCATCTTTCCCTCATTTTGTGCCTTTTTTATTGCTTCCATTTAAGCTTTTATTTCAGTTTTTAGTTCCTGGCATGTTTCTTTCATGGATTTTTTCATCTCTTCCAATTTTTTGTTTGTATTTTCTTCTATTTCTTTAAGGATATTTTTCATATCTTCTTTGAGAGCTTCGATGATCATCAAAAAGGAATTTTTGGTGTTGCTTCCTTCTGTTTCCTCTTCATTGCTCAGTTCAGTTCTTGTATATGTAAGATTGCCACTCTCTTCTGGAATTACCATGTTGTTCTTTGTATTATTATGAAATTTTTTGCACTGACGTGTGCCCATGGCTTCAGTGGTTCACGATTAGATGGCTCCTGGTCAGTTGTGGCACTCGGGCTTGTGTTCTTCCTGTCACCTCTCTGAGCAGGGTTTGAATCTGCCCTTCAGAGACCCCAGAAGTTATCTGTTTGCTCAGTTGGAAGTCGAGGTGGGTAGCAGTGCAAATTCCCTCAGTAGCAGCTGTGGGTATGGTAACAGACAGACTTTATCTACACCTGCTACAGAGTTCGCTGGGACTTACTCTGCAGACAGCACCCAGTCCCGGAAGCGGAACCGAAACCGATGGGAGCTCAACTCTCCCTCCCTTGCTGGGATATAGGTGCTTGGGCCTGGTGACCCCTCCTCACCTCTGGGCGGGGTCTGAGTCTGTCCTTCAGGAACCCCTGTAGTTGCCTGTTTGCTCAGTTCGAGGTGGAGGTGGGTAGCCGTGAAAATTCCCTCAGCAGGAGCTATGGGTATGGTGACAGGCAAACTTTATCTGCCCCTGCTACAGAGTGCGCTGGGACTCTGCAGACAGCACTTAGTCCCGGAAGTGGAACCGGAATCGATGGGGCTTTAGGTGTTTTCTTTATGTCTTAAAGAGTTTCTTTAGGGGATGGACTATTTTAATCTCTGGTGAAAGTGCTATACAAGATTCAAGCCTGCTCCTCCCCATGTAGCTATCTACCAGGTTGTATCCACAGTCAGTGACTCCATTGACTTTCATCCATGATGGGGAAGACATATTAGAGCAATTCATAACAACTACGAAGCAAAGAAAGATGAATACACTAGGTCCCACTAACTCATTAAGGAACTCTTCCCCAGTGATGCAACTTTCCCCAAGTAGGTACATGCTCCGGAAGGTTTCTCTGTCTACCTATAGTACCACAGATTGCTGATCAAGCCTTCAACAAGGAGACTTTAGGGGATTATTTATCTAAACTTAGCAGTTCAATATTATCACATTCTTACTCTAGTCAAGCAGTTAATCTACAAAGACATATTTCAGATCATTTCATATATTCTAAAACCCCATCTTTTTTTCTAACTCAGGAAGTAACTATGCCGTATGCTTCAAGAATCTAAGTGAGTTTCTATTTCTCAATTTAACTTGTAGACACAGACATGACATTCATCTCCCTGAAATGCTGCGTCTGACTTTTAGCTCAGACCTCCTCCTGCACATGTTAATTTTTTTCACTTCCTTCTCTCCCTTCATCCAGAAACGGACAGGCTGACCTACGTTATGCAGGTACCTGTGTGGCCAGGAAGATGAACTTGATTTGATGAACATTTATTTGGGGTCTGAAAATCTTTCTGTTTAAAAATACACCCTACTATTCTTGTGATTGGAAAACCTGACCTTCATATTAGAGTTTAATCAGAGAAAGGCTCATAGGGACTACTGTAAAAGGCAGGATTTATTATAATAACTACATGTACAGCAATTATTTTGACCTCTTATTTTAAATCTGAAGCTAGAAAAGCAGATGATTTAGAAAAAAAAGGAGACCTTGTAGGAGCTGAAGGTCTGAGGATACATCAGGCCAACAGAGCCAGCCAACATGACAGCTATTTGTGTAAGCTGCCACAATATAGCACAGTCAACATCGACCTTCAGAGCAGTATGAGAAAAAGACTTGCTTCTATTGTCCTGTGGTCCTGATACAAAATGAATCTTCTTGACAAGACTAGCTTGATATCTTGCAAGATTGAAATTTTCACAATATTAAGATTTTTATAAAATGAAGTACAAGTTTACCATGTGTCCTAAACCATAAAAATGACAAAATTTTGTCAGTTTCTAAATGCAGTGATATCTGGTTGGAAAACCGTGTCCATGAAATCTAGCTGTAGATTCTTGTAAAAGTTAACAATATATAGCAGCACAAGATCACATGAACCAAAAGGAAAATTACAATATACAGTAACTCCTCTTTGAAACATTGCTAAATCCTAGTGGTTATATGCCAAAGCTTTCCTGATTTGTGGAGACAGAATTTCTGGATGAATCTTTGAATCTCCACTGGACAGATGTTCATGTCCACCTCATTTCATAGTACCTGCTGGTTCTGCTCACAAAGCAACTCTTCCTGTATTTATTATTCTCTGTGATCACTTCTAAATTGACAGTAGAGGCCTAGAACCCCCCCCCCGGAGCATCATAATCTTCAAAGAATTTGGATCACCTATAGGTTTAGGGGTTTAAACTTTTGCTCTTCAATGATTCAGTTTTAAGTTCTATAAACTTTTATTCAAAATTCATTTAAAATGTAATTGAAAATATATTTAGAATGGTATGCTGAAGCTCACTTATATATTAACCTATCTTTTTTAGACTAATTTTAAAATATTATCAATTTTTACATAGGCACAGCAGTATCTTTGATTCTCTGTATCCTGTCTCATTTATAATTTTCTTTGATCAGGAAAGAATACTCAAGAAAAATTTGTAGGGGAGTTTTTATATTGTACTTTTATAAATAAATGAGATTACCCTCTTTTTTGAACTAGTTAAAGTGAAGAAGTATGTCCATATTTATGTACTGAAAGAATCCTCAATTTTTATTTTTTTTAATCTGGCCAAGCTAAGGTGCATAAATCAATAATGTCCAATTTATTTAGAAAATAATCTTTCTGATAAATTAGTAAAGTAAAAACATCTACTTCCTGCCTTTGTTTCTATTTTTCACTGTAAAGAGAACTAAATATATTACTCTCCAAACATGGGAATGATGGCAAAGCTCCTGTGTTTTATTCAGATGCTCACATCTCAGTTTGTTTAACCGTTTATAATTTGGCCTTTCCTGAATTTCTTCTAGATCACTCCCCATTTGGAGTTGGAATTTGTTCCAGCCAATGCTTTTATGCATGTGAGGAAGTCAATAAATGTGCATTGTCATACACTGTGAACTCTAAATCTTTCACTACCTTCATGGTACCTGTGTTGTTTTCAGGTGTTTCTTAAGCCACAGTACACTGTACCTCACCTGAGATCCAGGCTGAAAGTTCTGATTTGGTTTTCAAATAAATGCAGTTAACTCAATCAATTGCACATATTTTTGTTAGAAATTACACTTATCTGATAGAGAGAAGAGAGTGACTGGGAGGGGCAGGAGTGGTAGGAGGGGGAAGGGAGTTTCAACAAGGGGATACATGGATAAAAAATATGATTTTATTCATAATAATAATAAAAAGAAATTACACTTAACAAAACCAGATTGAGGACAAATGGAGAACTTTTGCTTCCACCCCCCACCATGGAAAGTCCTTTGGCTTATAACATGCTGAAACAAAACAAACTTTCTATGAGGTATAAATTCAATTCTTTTGATATGTTCATTTTCTAAATGCATCTTACATTACACATTGGAAGAGAAATAGTAAGTAAATATATTATCTCTAGATATTTAAGTATATAATTCAGACTTTAAGTAATGAGAACCTTTGGCTTTATTGTGTGATAGATTTCTTCTGGAATTAGATAGAGACAGAAACCAATTTGATTGATTAATTAAGCAGCTTAGGGATCTTTTTTTTTTGCAGTGCTGCAGTTTTGATGTAAAATATCCACACAGGTCCCTGACAGTTTGTGGGCTACTGAGATATGGAAGAAATATTACAGGATGTAGTATGTAGGGAAGTTATATCACTGGGTCTTGCTTTCTATGGGGATATTACAGTCCTGGCCTCCTTTCTTTGCTTCCTGGAAACTAAGTTAACTAGACTCCTGTACAACATGCTGTGATGACAATGGACTGGGATACCACAGGCCAAGTGGGCTGCAAGGTCAGCTCAGTGGGTAAGAGCACTTAATCCAGAAGTGTCACGCGCACCCTTGCCAGCAAGGAAAGCACAACACCCAGGATCTTCTTTGAGCAGTTTATTCGGGACCTTTACAATTGTTCTCTCTTTGTTCTTCTCTCTGCTTCTCCTTCCTCTTCCCCGGAAAACCCCGCCCACTGACTAGAAACTCTCAGGGCATCCAATCCCAATAAGCCATGTGGGCACAGCTCATAGGTCCACAT
>PVIH01004632.1:0-100332 GCA_004025045.1 Sigmodon hispidus
TAGGGTATATACCCAGAAGTGGTATTGCTGGGTCCTTGGGGAGATTGATTCTCAATTTTCTGAGAAACCTCCATATTGTATTCCAAAGTGGCTGAACAAGCTTACACTCCCACCAACAATGGAGGAGTGTTCCCCTTGCTCCGCATCCTCTCCAGCATAAGCTGTCATCTGTATCTTTTATCTTAGCCAATCTAACAGAAGACACCCCATTTCAAGCCATAAAGTAATACAATAATTTCTATCAAACCACTGTGGAGTAAAGTAGAAATCAGCAAGTGAACAAAGCTGGAAAATCTCCCTAATAGCTAGAGATTTTAAAGCACATGTTTAAAACGTCCTATTGCTCTTAAGGGAGAAAAGTTAGTAAAATATAGTTAAGGAAAGGTAGACGGGAAATACTGGAGGAAGAGCTGTTCAAGTATACAGCGGGTAAAGGATGAGGAAATAAGTGGTCAGGGGGTGGCTTAATAAAAATGAAGGGTAGCACAGCCGCAGAGAGGCCTGGAGTGCAGCGGGACACTGAGCAGCTGTGGGTGGCACCGGCGCACTGGAAGTGGCCATGGCCAAGTGGATGAAGTCGACAAGTATGAGAAACTTGCCACGGTTGGCCAAGGCACATTCGGGGAAGTGTTTAAGGCCAAGCGTTGCCTGACGGGCCAGAAGGTGGCTCTGAAGAAAGTGTTGATGGAGAATGGAAAGGAGGGGTTCCCCATCACAATCTTGCGGGAAATCAAGATTCTACAGCTTCTAAAACATGAGAATGTGGTCAACCTAATTGAGATTTGTCAAACCAAAGCTTCCCCCTATAACCATTGCAAGGGCAGTATCTATTTGGTGTTTGACTTCTGTGAGCATGACCTTGCTGTGCTGCTGAGCAACGTCTTAGTCAAGTTCATTCTATCTGAGATCAAGAGGGTGATGCAAATGCTGCTGAACGGCCTCTACTATATCCACAGGAACAAGATCCTGCACAGGGATATGAAGGCTGCCAACGTGCTCATCACGTGGCATGGGGTCCTGAAGCTGGCAGATTTTAGACTGGTCCGTGCATTCAGCCTAGCCAAAAACAGCCAGCCCAACCGCTATACCAACCGAATGGTGATATTGTGGTATCAGCCCCCGGAGCTGTTGCTCAAGAGTGGGACTACAGCCCCCGCCCATTGACCTGTGGGATGCTGGGTGCATCATGGCACAGATGTGGACTAGAAGCCCTATCATGCAGGGCAATATGGAGCAGCACCAGTCTGCCCTGATCAGCCAGCTCTGTGGCTCCATCACCCCCGAGGTGTGGTCAAACATGGACAAGTACGAGCTCTTTGAAAAGCTGGAACTGGTCAAAGGTCAGAAGCAGACTGTGAAAGACCGACTGAAGGCCTATGTACATGACCCCTTATGCTCTGGACCTCATTGACAAGCTACTAGTGCTGGACCCAGCACAGCAGATCAACAGTGATGATGTCCTCAACCACGACTTCATCTGGTCAGACTCCATGCCCTCAGATATAAAGGGCATGCAGTTTACCCACTTAACGTCTATGTTTGAGTACTGGGCACCACCACAACAAAAGGGCATCCAGATCACCCAGCAGTCCACCAACCAGAGCCGTAATCCAGCCACTACCAACTAGACAGAATTTGAGTGTGTCTTCTGAGGCAGGCTCTAGGATCTCTTTAGGTGGTGGTGGATTGCTTCCTCTGCTATGTGACTTGCATGGGACATGTGACTTGACTGGACGTTTGAGACTTTTCTCCTCCAACACATATTTACGGGGAACAGAGGCCTGATTGGACTGGAATGGAACATTGTCTGTGAGACCTGGAGGGTGCCAGGGCCAGCCTGCCCGCCCCCCTCAGGAGGGTCTCAGTTTGAACAGGAAGTGAGGTGGGAAAGGTTCACCCACGGTGACTTTCTAAGAACTCCTTCATGATGGGAGGAGGGCACAAGCCCCTCACCATTCCCAGCACTGCCTGGGGATGAGAAATTTGAAGGACAGAGGCACCTCAGAAATGGGCTATTTTTGGTATAGACCTCACGAGCATGGGGCTGGTAAGAACTCTTGCTTTCTTCTAAAGGAGAATTTTATTGTGTTTGTTAAGTTCAGAGACATTCCTGGAAGCAGTTTCATTGGTTAAAAATTAAAAGTTGGTATTTTTTTCCCATAAAAAATTAAAAATAAAAATGAAGGGTATATAGAAAGGACTTATGAAAATACAATCTTGAAAGTCAAATTTTAAAAAATACAATTAGAGGAGCAAGTAGAACACAGGTGAAAGAACAGAACAGGGCTAATACCCAAGGTAAAGGTTGAAGCTATGTGGTGGCTAATCTTGGTTGTCAACTTGGCCACCTAGGAAAGATGAACATGAACAAAGCAATTGCTTTCATCAGCTTCTCTGATGGGCACATCTGGTTGTCAATTTTTTTATTGCTAGTTGATGGAAAGCCTTTTTCTTTTGGCATTGCTGTTTTGGGGCATGTGTATAGGTTGTATAAGACAATTTTCTGAACATGAACCTGAAAGAACAAGTCAGTAAGTAGTGCTCCTTTGTGGTCTCTGCTTCAAGCGCCTGCCTTGAGCTCCAACCTTGGCTTCCCTCAATGACAGGCTATAATTTGTAATATAAAATAAATCCTTTCTTCCTGAAGATAATTTTGGTCAATGTTTCAACACAGGAACAGGAGACAAATGAGAACAAGGGAGAATTGGGGATGGGACAGAGTGAAATGGAGAGTATTCCACTCTGATAGAGAGGAAGTCTTGGTACTATCAAAATGTCATTTTCTTCCAAATTTAATCCACAGACTAAGTGCAAGACCAATAAAAATCTCAAAAGATAATTTTGTAGATATTTTCAAACAAAAAAGTACATAACAGAGGCAAAACATCCAGAATAATAAGCTTAATACTGAAAGGTCGATATTGAGATTTTGAGACTACAAAGCCACAGTAATCCAACCTATGCCTAAAGCAGAACAGAGCACCCAGAGATAAATCCACACATCACAATGATCTTCCTCCACAGGAATTAAAAAGATACTACAGAGCACAGAGCATCTGTTCTACAAATGGTCCTGGGGCAATCAAACATCCTGACTACGGGGTGCCAGGAGAAAGAAAAATGAATCTAGACACAGCCTTAGATTCAGCACAAGAAATTAACTAAAATTGCGTAATAAAAATACAGGAGGCAAAGTTTTAAAATTTCTAGAAAAGAGATGAAATAACCTAGGTGAACTTAGATATTATTGATCTTTCACATATAGCATAAAAGACATGATCCTTTAAAAATTATTAACTTTTTAATATAGCTAGATTCTATTAAATAAGAAATTGTTGCTCTGCAAAGACACTATCTAAAAATAAGGCAAACCACAGACTAACAGAAAAAATATTTTCAGAATTTAAATTGTAGAAAGGACTACTCTCTAATGTGAATAAAATATAAATTTAAACTCAGATCTATACTACACCTTTCTCCACAGGCTTTGGGCTCCATCTCATGGAATGAACCTTAAATCCAATTTTTAAAAGAATGGTTGCTTACTTCTATAATACTTGTGCCACTATTGCGCCAGTCTATCTTACAGGCAGGTCTCTGTTGCAGGCCACAGAGTTTAAATTGAAGAATGCTTTTCTTATCCAGTAGCATGTAAAGTACATTCTGCACCATGAATGACAGTCAGTAGGGATGAAACTTCTAGTCAATCATCAGCTCAATTTCTCCATGCAACAGGACCTTACCATCAGGTTTTAGAGAGCAACCAATAGACTTGACAACAGCCTAGGATGTTTGAGAAGAGAATCTACTGGACTCCTTTGACCAATGAATCAACAAGATGTAACCTATTCCTAATGCCTAACTGGGGCATTGTCTCAACCATTATATGTCGACTCCATTTAAATTCCTTTCATAAATGTATACATTTTTGGTAGCTTCTACAATAATGGGTTTTCATATAGATGCTCAAAGGACCTTTTGTGTTAGTTGTCCTATGCCATATTTCCTCTTTTACCATGCCTTCACATCCCTTTCCCCATTTAATTTTCCTATTCTTGTTTCTCCTTTATCTCTTTTTAGCACTGTACTTTATTCCTCCATCCTTGAAAAATTCTCCTGCCCTGTGGTCCCTTATTAGGTACCTAACCCATGAGATTATTAAGATTGAAACACATGTTAAAGTTTAAAAGCTAATGTCCTCATATAAGATAGGACATGCAGTATTTGTCCTTTGCAGTCTGGGTTACCTCACTTGGGATAATTTTTCTCTAATTCTGAATGTTTACCTGCAAGTTTCATAATTCATTTTTCTTAACAACTGAGTTATACTCCATTGTGTAAACGTATTATGTTTGCATTATCATTTCATAAGTTGGTGGCCATCTAGGCTGCTTCCAATTTCTGACTAATATGAGTATAGCAGTAATGAATATGATTAAGCACATGTCTCTGTAGTAAGATATTGAGTCTTTCAGGTATGTGCCCAGGAGTAGTATAAGTGAGTCTTGTGGTTGATCTATTGCCAGCTTCCTGAAAAATTGCCACACAGCATTCCATAGTGGGTACCAGTCTGTACTCCCACCAGCAATAAATTTTTCCTTTTCTCCACATCTTTACCAGTATGTAGTGTCATTCTGACTGGGACAAGATGAAATCTCAAAGTACTTTTAATTTTTATTTTCCTGAAGGGTAAGTGCATTGAGCATTTATATATTTTTCAGCCATTTGTGTTCTATTTTTGAGAACCCTCTGCTTAGTCCTATAACCCATTTTTAATCAGATTATTTGCTTTCTTGATTTTCTAAGTTCTCAGTTCTTTATATATTATAGATACTAACTCTCTTTCAGGTGCATAATTGGAAAGGGTATTTCTTCCATTCTGTATGCTGTTACTTTGCAATACAGAAGCTTTTCAGCATCATGAGATCCCATTTATTAACTGTTGTTCTTATTGCCTATGCTATCAGTGTCCTACTCAGACAGTCCTTCTCTGTGCCAATGAGTATAAGTCTATACTCTACTTTCTCTTTTATCAGACTCATGGTATCTGCTCATGCATTAAAATTTTTATCCATTTATAGTTCAGTTTTATGCAAAGTGATAACTATAAATTTCCTTTCACTCTTCTATATTCAGTCATCCAATTTAACTGCATCATTGGTTAAAATGCTGTCTTTTCTCTAGTGTCTATTTTGGGCTTCTTTGTCAACACTTAGGTATCCATAGATGTGTAGAACTGTGTCTGAATCTTCAATTCTATCACATTGATTCACATGTCTGTTTTAATGTCAACACCATACAGTTTTTTGTATTACTATATCTCTAGAACACAACTTCAAATCTAGGATGGGGATACTTCCAGCAATTCTTTTATTATTAAGGGTTGTTTAGCTATCCTGAGTATTCTGTATTTCCATATAAGTTAAATTTTTAATTTCTGTGAAGTATCATGTTGAAATTTTAATTTGGATTGTGATGAATCTGTAGATTGCTTTTGCTATCTATATTTTGCTTACCATATAAATCAGTAATAACATTCCTATGTTGGAGAGGATGTGGAGCAAGGGGAACACTCCTCCATTGTTGGTGGGAGTGTAAGCTTGTTCAGTCACTTTGGAATGCAATATGGCGGTTTCTCAGAAAATTAAGAATCAATCTCCCTAAGGACCCAGCAATACCACTTCTGAGTGTATACCCTAAAGAGGCACATTCACACTCCAAAGGAATTAGCTCAACTATATTCATAGCAGCATTATTTGTAATAGCAAGAACCTGGAAACAACCTAGATGTCCCTCAACTGAAGAATGGATTAACAAACTGTGGTACATCTACACAATAGAATACTACTCAGCAGTAAGAAAAAATGATATTCTAAAATTCACAGGCAAATGGATGGATTTGGAGACTATCCTCCTGAGCGAGGTATCACAATCTCAGAAAGATAAGCAGGGGATGTACTCACTCACTAGTGGTCTCTAAACAAACAAGAAAAAATGCCAAGCATGCCCAAGCAGCAAACCACAACCACTGAACAGCTTGGGATCAGAGACACCCTGGACTGACCCTTCGGATCCCCCTCCAACTATAGGAACACCTGACTCACTCTTGAGGGAGGGGAGACAAAACTGGATTTGCCAGGAGTGGAGACTGATCTAAGAATTATTGGGTCAGTGGGACCATAGGACTGTCTGCTCCCTGCCCAGGGAGGGGATGGGGAGTTGTGGAGAAGAAAAAATGACCTGATGTGGCGGGAAGGGGAAGGGACCTTGAATAAGGATATACAGGGATGAAAAAGAAAAAATTCAGAGGGAAAGCTGAACAGAAAGTAAATATATATGTGTAGTAATCTTATTTGCATTATCACCCTTGATAAGTCATACTTATGATTTTTATCTTCTTCATAGTTATTGTTAACTTATCAGCATTTTAAATTCATTTTACTGTTTTTCTTGATAAATACAAAATAAATAAAGAAAAAAAATTCCTTAATAGATGCTTGGTGAGTTGAAAATTTTTGTACACACTGAAACCAATTCTCATATTTTGCTTTCTGTTACTGTGGAAAACATACTGACCAAAGCCAACTTGGGAGGAAGAAAAGGTTTATTTGGGTTGCAGATTATAACTGATCACTGAGAGATGCTAAGACAGGAACTCAACATGAGAAACTGGAAGCAGAAACTGAAACAGAGACCATGAAAGAAAACTGTTTTTTTTTTTTCTCTTATACAACCCATAAATAAACTTGATTTATTATACCTGCCAAATGGTGCCACCATCCACCCACAGTGGGCTAATCCCTCCTTCCCACAGCAATCATTAATCAATATAGTGCCTCCACAGACATGTCCATAGGTCAATTTGATGGAAACAATTCTTCAGGTGAGGTTTCCTCTTCCTAGATGACTATAGTGTGTGTAAAGTTAATACTAGCCAGCATACATGCACATGGATGTCTGTACATGTATTAAAATCTATAATTGTCAGAATTGAAAACAGTCAAGATATCTGTCATTGGATGAGTGGATAAAAAGTTGGCATATTCAAATAATAAAATATTTGCTGATAATGTGAATGGTAAAGTGGAGATCAGTGTCAGACGTGTTCCAATCATCAAGTAATAGCAGATGCTACACCAAAACAAGCCAGTTGCAGAGGCCACCACAAGTTGAATTGTGTACCTTCCTAAGATGTTGCCACCTGGCAGTAAGGAGAGCCCTGATTCATAATGGATAAAATCTGAACAGATTCTCAGGCAGGCAACATCCCATGAGAACAGAGAGATTGAGAGACTGTATCTATAAGCCAAATGATCCTCAACACACAAGGCATGAAGAAGAGGCAGGAATGGTCTTTCCTGAGACTCATCACAGATAACACAGACACAAACAGTCTCAAAGAGTAAAACATTTTGGTTGGTTTTAAGACACCCAAATTTATGGCATTAATCATAGTGCTCTTGTGAAATTGTCATAGAGACTAACAAGGTTCTGACTTATTGAATGACTCAGAGTCAGTGGAGTGGTTGGGGTGGAGGCAGAATGGTTGCACTTTGCAAAGTCATTTAGAAATCTTTATCCCTTCCATCTGATCCCTCCACCTTGCTCTTGGAATTTCCAGAAGCCTCATCAGTAGTGGACTAGGCAGAGAAGGAAGAGCATGCGAAAGGCTTAAGGGACTTTGATATCAGGCTACATCATTGGCTCCCAGGGTACAGCTGCATGCCACCACACAAGCCATAAAGAGGGTGATGTCAATTTCTGTGCACCTAGAAGTAAAAATGCAGAATATGAGCTGAAAGCATTATATTTTGTTCACTGCCTTGGTACTCAAAAAGTAGGTTTGAGACTGAAAGAAAGGAGGCTTTGGAAAGCTTCAGAAGCTTCCTGGGTCTGCTGTTCTGTGGTGTGAGGAGGAAATGACCTCCATCATTTGTGCCAGATACAGGCCAGAAAATTTTAAGATCCAGCAAAGCAGAGTGAAGAGTCAATCCCCAGCATTGTGCCCTCAATGGCCCCTATTTCCTTTCTGAGCTTTGAACATACTCAGCCTTGAGCTTTCTAACTCAGCCCCATTCCCTTCTAGATAAAGCAGCCCAAACTCTGGTGAGAGTGTCTGCTGTGTTCTCCGCTATTCTTCGTGGTGAGGTCTTGTAGAACTGTCATGCTCTGCTACAGGCTGCTGGGAGTGATGGATGGGGCTTCCTAGGGAAAAAATCTGGGGCTCCTCTGAGTTTTTTGGGAACTGAACATTAGGAAGCATGACTGGCTATGGCCCCAGCTGTGAGCAGGAGAAAAATGGGCAGATTAATATGTCTCTCCTTCATGCTCCCATCACATACAGAACACAGGAGAGGAGCCAGGAGGACATGAAATTAATATGAGGACACTTGGCTCAGGCAGCCCTGTCCCCTCCCCACACACCCGAGATAGATCAGCCTCACTTCTCTTTTATTCTAACAAGCATTTAGTCAGTATTGCTGAGTGATATTACTAAACTATCCACTGGTGCCAGCATTTCACACTCCACACTTCTGCCCACACCTCATTGGATCTTACAGGCTGTCTTTCCAAAAAAGAAAGAAAGGGATGGAGAGAGAGAGGAAGGAAGGGAGGGAAAGAAGAACAGAGAGAGAGAGAGAGAGAGAGAGAGAGAGAGAGAGAGAGAGAGAGAGAGAGAGAGAGAGCACAAAAGTCTCTTGCCCAATCTATCCAGTGCAAGTGGTTTTTTTTTTCTACTCTCAAGTTTCTCAGTGCACACACAACATATAGACAGCATCCATGTACACACATGGTAATACATACATGTTTACTCATATACAGCAAGTACATATCACTAATGTATAATGGGTCTGCTCTGTGAGAAATTGTATGTTCCTGCTGCATAGTGAACAGAACAGAGACAGAGGCAGAGTTTGTCTCCCTACAGCTACTCCCTATATTTTTGTCTAGCACTTTGTAATTCAGCCTTCACCACAGAGAAGAATAGTTAAATTCTATCTTCCCCCAAACCCCCAGCATCAAATTTGTCTAAGAGTGCATTGCCCAGATGTTTAAGTTTGGAAGATTCTTAATTCCATCTAACAAGAAGAGAACAGATTGAGCCCCTAACTAATAAGACAGAAAGAAAGAGGAATACATAGACAGACTGCATGACAACAATTCTAAGACCATGCTCTAAGTCTCCAGTCAGTCATTCGGGTTCCTGCTTTGTAGAAAACATTGCCAAGCATTCTTCAGGACACAAGGAGATGTGATTGATGGACTGTGCCAGATTTCCTGCATCACTGAAAAGTATGCCAGAGACTATGGACCATTAAGGCTGAAGATGGTGCCCCAACATGACAAAGGAACTTTGGATGACTGTCCAGGCAGACAGGTGTCATCTCTGTCATTTTCTAGACTTTGGAAGTTGCTTGCACTTCCTGTTTATTTGGATAATATTATATCCTTCTGTGGTCTTTGATGTGGTTGAAGGTTTAATAATTACAGGTATAGTTCTTTTAGTTTAAAAGGTATATTAATATGAAACTTTAGACTCACAATAAGGTAGATAATGCCTTATCTGATGCCAAACTGGCTAGTGCTGGTTCATTTGGTGGTATTTTTTCTTACAGGCCAGGTACCAGACCAGATAGGATATAAGACTGTGAACTAGTTCCAGAAATTTTGTGCCAAAGTTGCTCTTAGCCTCATGTGACTGTGTGTGTGCAAAGGTTGCACTGAGTACTGGGGTGGGGCAGACCAGGTGAGAACTCCGGCTACATAGGTCTCACCCATGAGGCATAGAGAAGGAACATTCAACAGTATGTCTGCATTAAGTCAAGAAGGAGGAAGATGCTGATATGTATCCTAGACCTGCATGTTTCTAGAAACCATCACAGACAGTCTGAACAGAGAGCCTGGCTACTGTACTGATCCAACGAAACCACAGAGGCAATCAAATAAGAGTATCTTAGTAGCATGACCCTATCTGAGTGCTGCCTGGGAAAGGTACTGCTCCCTTCTCCATAGTCCAAAGGATAAAGATAAGGAACATTATTAATAACCCACCACTTCTTTGAGAAGATGAGTACAAATTGTTGCCATTGTAGTGAGAAACAAATATTCAAGGTGTTTTTGTTTAAAGAAAGTATACACTGTCTACATTGGTCTTAGCCCAACCAATGATGCTTTGGCATGATAATTTTTCTTCTACCTTCTTTATTATTTTTATTATTTTAATTCCTATATAGTAATCATGCAATTTATGCTATGTAATTAGAATCAAGTAATTATCCTATTATGTCAACTATCTCTTGTGGTGGAATGTTCTCTGTACGATGTAAATAAATAACTGTTTGGACCCATGCAGGGCACCGTAGAAGTGGGTGGAGAATCAGAGGCACCCAGGCAGGTAGGAAAGGGTGGAGTTACTCACTCTGCATCGGACCCTCAAGAGGAGCAGACATATAAGAGGTACCGGCCAGCCATGGGCTGAGCCACGTGGTGGGAAGATTAATAGAAATGGATTAATTTAAGAAGAAAGAGCTAGCTAGTAATGGGCATAAGACATGGGCCAAACAGTGTTAAAGTATATAAGCGTGTGATTAATTTCTTTTGGGGGACAAAAGCCGCGGGCACACAGACCAGGTTCCAAACCACAGCCGCCGCACACACCAGGTTACAAACTCCAGGTTGCAAACTTCCTAGACCCAAAACGACAGGGGAAAAACTTATTACAACAATCTCTTCTTTCTTTGTGTTGTAAATACTAAAAACCCTTTCTTGTAGCTCTTCTGAAATAGTAAGGTAGGTATACCACTTTGCTATAGAATACACTAGAACTTATTCCTTTTATATAACTGGATTTGTACATTCAATCACTAAGGATTTTTTTACCCCTAATTTCCAAGCCTCTGATAATCATTATTCCACTCGACTTTTCTGGAATCAGGTTATTTAGATGACACAAAACAATGAGAAGATAAGGTATTTATCGTTCTGTGCCCAGCTTACTTCACTTAAAATAATGTTCTCTGCCTCTTTCAATATACTTCAGTGAAAGTACAATTACCTTCAGAAACAATCAGGGAAATACTCTCAGAACCACAACTGACCATCTCACTTAATGAATGGCTATAGTCAAGAAAATGATCTAAGGGCTGGAGAAATGACTCAGCAGTTAGAATCACTGACTACCCTTCCCGAGGACTCGGGTTCAATTCCCAGCATCCATGTGGCAGCCCATAACTGCCTATAACTCCAAGATCTGACACCCTCGCACCAATATACATACAGAAAAAACACCAATGCATGTAAAAATAAATTAATTTTCTAAAGATGACAAAATATTAAAAAATGCTTGCAAAGATATGGTGGCAAAGAAGTTCCATGCACTGTTGATGGGAGTGCCGATTCAAACAACTGTTTTTATGAAGTGGCACATGGTTCAAAATCACCAAAAAGTCCTTTCTTTCTATATTCTGATAGTTTTAATCAAAGTCAAACCAGATTAAAATGAATAGCTAGACATCCCAGTAAAGATAGGCCAAATGTTCAGACAAATCAACTGGTCGTCAAGTGGTATCTGTTAACAGATTTGCTGAATTGTTGCAGGTGCTGTAACTGTTCTGTGGAATTATCTCAGGGAACAAAGTGAGGAATGGGCCATGCTGCACCTACATCCTACTCTAGGAACAAGCCATCATCCCAACAGTGAGGGGTCCAGGCAGAAGGAAGTTGACCAATTTTTCCTGTGATGAATAAGTAGTAACCATCTTGGTCCCTTTTAATTGCTTTTAGCTTAAAGTCTACTTTGTTAGATATTAGGATTGCAATCCCTGCTTGTTTCTTAGGACCATTTGACTGGAAAATCTTTTCCCAACTCTTTATTCTAAGCCTGTGTCTATCTTTGTGGTTGAGGTGTGTTTCTTGTAGGCAACAGAAGGATGGCTTCTGTTGTTGTATCCATCTTGCTAGCGTGTGACATTTTATAGGAGAGTTGAGACCATTGATATTAAGAGAAATTAGTGACCATTGATTCATATTTCCTGCCATTTTTGGTGGTAACTTGTTTGTATTTCCTTTCTCTAGGGTATTCTTCTGTGGAATTATTGATTGTTTGTGATTTCGTGGGTGTATCTGGGGTCCTTAGTTTGGAGTTTTCCCTCTAATACTCTCTATAGTGCTGGATTGGTAGATAGATATTCTTTCAGTCTGACTTTGTCCTGAAATACCTTGTTTACTCCATCTATGGTGATTGATAATTTTGCAGGGTATAGTATTCTAGTTTGACAGCCATGCTTTTTTAGCATCTGTATAACTTCTGACCAAGCCCTTCTAGCTTTCATTGTTTCCATTGAATAGTCAGGCATTATTCTGATGGGTCTGCCTTTATATGTGAGTTGGCCCTTTTCTTTTGCATCTCTTAAAATGTTTTCTTTGTTCTGTATGTTTTGTGGCTTGATTATAATGTGGCGCACTGACTTTTTTGGGGAGTCATTTCTATTTGGTGTTCTGTAAGCTTCTTATATCTTTATAGGCATTTCCTTCTTCAGGTTAGGGAAGTTTTCTTCTATGATTTTATTGAAAACATTATCTGTGCCTTTGAGCTGGTATTCTTCTCCTTCTTCTATTCCTATTATTCTCAAATTAGGTCTTTTCATGGTGTTCCAGATTTCCTGAACATTTTGAGTTATGGCTTTTTTAGTTTGACTATTTTCTTTGACTAATATATCTATTTCAGCTTCTGAGTCTTCCATTTCAGAGATTCTATCTTTCATCTCTTGAACTCTGTTTGTTATGCTTGTATCTGTGGTTCCAGCTTTTTTCTTCAGATTTTCTATTTCCATCTTTGCCTCATTTTGTGCCTTTTTTATTGCTTCTATTTTAGCTTTTGGTTCCTAGCATGTTTCTTTCATAGATTTGTTCATCTCTTCCAATTTTTTGTTTGTATTTTCTTCTGATTCTTTAAGGCTATTTTTCATATCTTTTTTGAGAGCTTCGATGATCATCAAAAAGGAATTTTTGGTGTTGCTTTCTTCTGTTTCCTCTTCATTGCTCTGTTCAGGTCTTGTATTTGTAAGATCGCCACTCTCTTCTGGAGTTATCATGTTGTTCTTTGTATTATTATGTAATTTTTTGCACTAACGTTTGCCCATGGCTTCAGTGGTTCACGATTAGATGGCTCCTGGTCAGTTGTGGCACTCGGGCTTGTGTGCCTCCTCTCACCTTTCTGGGCAGGGTCTGAGTCTGCCCTTCAGATACCCCAGAAGTTATCTGTTTGCTCAGTTGGAGGTTGAGGTGGGTAGCCATGTAAATTCCCTCAGCAGCAGCTGTGGGTATGGTGACAGGCAGACTTTATCTGCGCCTGCTACAGAGTGGGCTGGGACTCTGCAGACAGCCTGGAAAACCTTTCAATGATGGTATTTAGAACAGGGTGGTAGCAGAAAAGATGATGAAACTGGATCTGCCCCTGGCACCTTGTGAAAACAACCAATCTGGTCCAGGTAGAGTAGGGGTGGCATAAAAGAGGATATGGCAAAGCCTGAGCTGTTAGAGTGATGTGTTTCTATTAACCAGCCTAGAAAAGGTGGTTAGGTCCAGTCTTGAAAACAGGAGTTCTTCATTAGCTATGGCATTGAGACTTCCTTAGAGATCCTGATAAAATTGTTTTCAAGGCTATCATGAATAATTGGGAGAGGAGGTTAGGTTAAATATATAAACACAGTGATCAGTCAGGACTGGGGACTAATGTCTATAATCCTAGCACTTGGGAAGGTGAAAAGGAGAATTGATACCAGTTCAAGAGCAGCTTGGGCTAGAGGGTGGGAGCCTGTCTCAAAAACAAATAAACAATAGCAACAACAAAAGTGTTGGTGTCTCAGAATGCTGCATTATAATTTTAAACCATGAAAAAGATAGGATCATTTCTTAATGATAGAGAAGACCAAGGGACTGAGTCTGAGTCATTCCACCTTTCACAGTTGTTTGTCATCAGGAGGCTAAGGAAGAAAACCAAGTAGTGTGTACAGTGCTAGAAACCATGTGCAGAAAATGTTTCAGAAAGAAAGAAGTAGTGAGCAAGCCAAATGCTGCCACTGAGTCAGAGAGGGTGAACCTGGGGACTGACCTCAGCTTCAGTGACGTGAAGGGCACAGCAACTTGGACAGGAGCAGGCTCCGGTGGTAGTCAGCAGCTAAATGCTGGCGAAAGTGTGATGAAGAGGAACGGGAAGACATTCTGCAACGTCTCTGGTGACGTTTATGGTTTGCTTCACATCGGGGAGCAGAGAGACAGAACAGTGGCTGAGGAGAAGAGTTATAATAAATGGTAGCAAACTTGTTGGGGGGAGTTGGAATGAGTCCCTGGGAGGTGAGCGCTCAATTGGGCTGGAGAGAGGAAAAGACAGTGTAGAATAAAAACAGGCAATAAAGCAGGAGGGTGAGAAAAGGTAACAGATGACCTTCAGTAATAACCTGGTTGTTTAGACTGTCCTAATTGAGTTGGAAGCTGAGGAGAGAAGGTATAACATGGCCACATAAGAAAATGTAGGAGGACATGAACATGGATCCAACCATGAGACTGCCAGGCATCATGGCTGGCCCAAAGGATCCCTGATCAGGAAGTCACATCCAAATCTGTTCCCTGGTGAGTCTTTACCAGCTGCAGGGAGACCAGCAAGGAGTCAGAGGGGATCTGTAGCTAACCATCCAGAGGATAGAGTAAGGCGATGCTTATTGTAATTGGCCATGAGATTTGAGCTCGGTTAGGAGGGTGAGAAGGAAAAAAAAAGTGGAGATATCTGTTTCCAGCTGACATGGACAGAAACCATAGATAGACCTCCTCCCCCTCCTAAAGCAACTAAAAATCCTACCCTCCATGTATATCTTCCTTCCTCTCTCTGCCATATAGATACAATATATACATATACCGAGCAATGGTGTTCAGGAATTAATAAATAGGCAGTTCTGATAGGAGTCCCAGAGAGCTGAGAAATCAGTTAAACCCTTGACTACAGCACAGGAAGCTCTTACACAGGAGATGCTGTCTCCTATGTGCAGAAGATACTGAAAATTGGGAAAGCATCTCAAAGTGTTTAGGAAAGTCCCAGAGACAACTCTGTGCTCCTGGGAGCCCTTTAGGTCTCCAGCAAAGCAGACTCCGACGTAAGAACTGTCTGCACTGTGGTTTGAAAGTCTTTACAAAAGCTTGGGTTAAAATTTAATCCACACACCCACTGAGAGGCGTTAGGAGATAGGGCCAGGGGAACTTTCCGGAAGTGATTCAATCCTGAGACCAGTTGAACCCATTCATGGGTAGATAGATTATCAAATGAGTGATTTTGCTAACAAAATAATCTCCCTCCTCCTGACTTGCTCCCAACATGTGGTGGCCTGCACAACCTTGTGTCCCTACAGAATTCCCATCAGCTGAAATGTCCTTATATGCTGATCTTGGGCCTCCAGAGCTGTCACCTAAATAAACTCCTGATTTTTTATAAGTTACCCAGTCTATGGTACAAAGTTATAACAATGAAAAATGTAAACTAAGATTATACCCTAGGCTGAGGAGTAACTATCAGAAAGAAGAAGGGGGCCAACCTTATCATGTGGAACAGTAGAGTCACACTGTCCCTCCATCACACAGATCAGGTATCACCAGAGAGATCAGAGAGCATTGGCTCAGCAGGAGATAAAATGAACAGCTCTGGCCCCTCCTAGCAGAGCTTAAATGAAAGATACTCAGTACTGTCATGGAAACAGAGTAAAGGAGAGGTTATGGGGAATAGGAGGGGGTGGGTAAGGAGGAGTGGGAACAGTTAAGTTGCAGGGTACATCAGTGACGCTCAAGAAACCAGCGTTCCAGCAAATAAATCCCTTTTATTTACTCCTTTAGAAAGAAAGAAACAAACAAACCAGCATTTCACAGTCCCTGCTATGGCACTCGAAAACTATGATACCAAGAGCTAAGGAGCCACAGAAACTAAAAACAGCAAAGTTTGCTTACAATGGGGCTTGCTTTCCTCCCATGTGATTTTCTGTCCTCAGGGTTTGCCGAGTCTCTGTCTTTTCCTTTCCCAATACTGGTGTCAACACAACACTCTTTTCAACTTTAGGGACTTTAAGGTGAATCAGAATAATGGCATCCAGCCACTGAGCCAATTAGAGTGGGGACCCAGGGCCTTTGCTTGTAGGATTCAGAGCCTAGGGATATAGAGGAAACACAGGTTGACAGTACTCTGTTTTCCTCCAAACAAGAAGCTGCATAAACCCCCAAGGCACTTTTAACTGGCACCAGGACCACAGGTAAAGCTATCTACCACAGTAACCCTCTCTGGGCTTCATTCCCTGGCCATGTGAATAGGAAGTAAGAACACCAACCACTTCTCTCCCCCTCAGTCCTGACCTGACCCTCCCAATGCCCACAGGGAAAAGCAGTTCACCCTCAGCTTCTCCATGCAGCCCAAGTTGAGGCTCACCAGCCCATTAACTAGTGGTCATGTAAGAAGAAAGAGGCCTGGCAATAGAACTGACCTGGGTGGGCTCTGGCTGGTGTGGCAAGGGAACTTCCAAACAATGTCTTCTGCTGCCCTCTGCTGCCACTTCTGTTTCATTGCACTTGGCTCAACAGGAATTAGATCATGCTCTTGGGAATGATTTCTCTCTCATTTTCCATAAGGCAACAATGCCCTAACCAACAATGCATTATACTGGAGAAGTACCAATTATATTCCCCTGTAAGGAGAACTCCCCCTGTAGGTTCTGGAAGGACCTTTAGCAGTAACTATGATGGAATTCTAGGAACAGTGCCTGTTCACACGCTCTGATCCACAGCAGGTACAGATGGAAATTGTGAATGTGCATGACCCTCAGCAGGAGCATGTGAGCACCAATCCACACTTCGGCTCTTCCAAGGCCTCTATCTCTTTGTACAGTCACAGCCCTGGTCATCTGAACACTAAAGGATGGATGTTTCTGGTCTTATGTGGTGTCAGAGTCACACCCTCTGAGGCTGCATAAGTTCTAGATTAAGTGACAGACCTTGCTTGTGCCTGAATTCACAGTACAGGACAGAAACTGCCCAGGGCTTGAGTGCTTGGACTAAACACCAAGGCTCTATCTTTTCACAGAGGTATAGACTGGGTCTCTATGGGATGCCTGTCACTATGGAAGATGGAGGTCGGGACAGCATTCAGACTGACACAGAGCACTTAACTTTCATTCTTTCCCAGCTCTACGATGCTTTCGTATGATGGGAACACAGCTCTCAGATATTATGGAAATAACTTATTTTAAGGATCCTTCCATCCACAGCACTTGGTAAGAACAGTCTGAGAACTATGTCTCCCTCCTCCTCCTCCTCTTCCTCTTCCTCTTCCTCTTCCTCCTCCTCTTGTCTCTTCTGCACCAGCTTTCCAATGCAATTGTTCTCATATAATTTGATGAGCATCACTTCCCCACTTTAGTAGACCATCTAGAGAGCTGTACCACTTTATGGCATGTAGAGCAAAGGTGAAAGAAAAAAAAACAAAACAGTGCCACTGATGTGACTTGGGTGTTGAACTCTGAAGCCTCCAAAGCTGAGAGCACAGATAGTGAAATAAATGATGTTTCCCTGACTCAGAGTCAGTATTAATTAGATCTTGCTTTTTGTTATCTAAGCACTGAATGGGTCCCTCATAATTAAAAAAGCTAATCAGATTTTCAAAGGACATCCGTACCATGTAAACATAAAGGGATTATACTTGCTGTTCTCAGTATGTCATTTTAAGCTGTTAGGGATGAGGTGCTCTGGTTGTTTAATCGTTTATTAGTGGCAACACCAGCCTATTGGCTGCCCACTCTTGGAAGGGATGAAGGGACCCAAACTGCCACCAAGATCTCCCAAGCTTTGATAGTACACAGAACAAGCAGGGCATCTGTACATCAGTCCTATTGTTCAGAAAAATATATAACTCTCTCAGTTTGTTTGTTTTGCTTTTGCTTAAATCATGCCAACTGTCACTAAATCTGTATGATTCTATTTTTAATCTCCACTCCGTGTCAGTGTTTGCAAAGCATATGTGCTCAACATTTGCTGCTATCTCCAGAACCACTCCACAGCTTTCCCCACAAACAGTATTTCTCAGCTTCTGTTTTATAGCCAGGTGGTCCTTTCTTGAACTTACTCCCCTGGAAGAATGATGCAAGGCCCTGTAAGGTTCCACCATCTTATGTTGGCTAAACCTGCTCGTGGTAGAGGTATGAGATGCTAACTCACCTATCAGTTGGTTCAAGTTTATGAACAGTGGTTCGTACTAAATTTCTTCAGCTGGGATACATATCATTGGCTAGTTTCCTGACTGGACCTTAATGAATACAACATGTGACTGTGATATAAATTTGTTGGTACTAAAGCTTTATCTTTAATAACTTAGTACTATTTCAACCTGTTTCCCCTGATAGTTCATAAAATGCTTGACATTGGGTAATTTATAAAGAACAAAAATATATTGCTCAGCAGTCTGGGGGCTTGAAAGACCAAGACCAAGGATCCAAAGTTCAGATGTCTGATAAGGTCGACCCTCTGCCTCCAAGATGATACATCCTCTGAGGTGGGTCAGGGAGGAACACTGTGTCCTTGTAGACATAGAAATTAAAAGATAAGAGAGCCTAATGCTATGAGGAGCCTCCTAATATCACCTGTGAGGGAACAGCTTTTGTAGCCTGATCTCCTCCAAAGACCCCATCTCTTGCCAACATCCCATTTCCATCAGCAAACTATTGGAGAGGACACATTCACACCATCACAGATGCTCAGAAGCCAGGACCACCTAGTCCATCTCAGCACCCTCAGATTCACATTGTCCCTCAGAATGACAGTACACTTGTTAGACTTGCTTTCACATTCTCTGCTTTGAGAGTCATATCCCCTTACCATTCTCTGAGCTAAGAAAATGTTAGGGAGACATTGTGCCCCTCAAAAGATATTTTGACCAGAGATGGTTAGATAAGGGAGAATGAGATAAGCACATGAGCATATGTGCATGCTACACATGCTTGCATGAACACATGTACACACACACACACACACACACACACACACACACACACACACACTGGACTTTACAAACACTAAAGTTTTTCTTACCATGAAAAAGAATAAAATTATGTCATTTGTGGGAAAATGAATGGAACTAGAGACCATCATATGAATAAGATACAGACTCAGAAAAACAAATGCCATTTGCTTTATACATGTATACACACACAAACATTTAAATGAAAAGAGATGTAAGGATATTTAGACAGAGATTGGTGGCTATGAGGAGTGGAAAAAGAGAGGGGAATGGGGAAATGTGGTTAGGATACACAATACTTTTTAATCAACCATGTAATAATAATAATCTCCATAAATAATTGACTATTTTAACAATAAAAAAATAATATTTTAAAGCTATACTGCCATTTCGATATGCCAGTTCCTGGTCTTCACAGCTGGTCACTCCCTTGCCTGATCTATGTCTTCTCTTCAGTAAAATGGGCATGGTCCTGCCCTCTTATTTCTCTGTGTTGCTGAGGCTTGGATGGAATTAGAAACTGCAAGAAGTTGTATTACTAGGAACCGCTATGCAAGAAGGTCTGTCTTGCTGAGCAGAAGTCATATAAGGAGACCCTCACTAACAGGAGAGAGGTCCAAGAGAGGAAAGAAAAGCAGTATCAGTAGGCAGAGGAACAGAGTCTTATCCTTCCTATATGAGGAGGATCTAAGTTTAAGGGAAACTTCACCCACCCCCTACTCCCAACCCTGCATGTGACACTGCCGTTGGATAAGTTCTAAGAAGTCATTGTCTGAGTCAGAAGTTGACCTAAAGAAAGACAGGTGACTGAGCAGATGGTCTGTGGCAGTCTCACTGAGTCCTAGATCTCACAAATGATGCAGGACAGCCAGATGTCTTCGAAAGATAATGACGTAAAAATGCTTCACAGCAGATAGCTTTCAGTACTTAGGGAATCCATCATTAAATCTGTGGTACCCAGCAAGAGACTGCATAAGGATTATGGAAGCACAGCCCAACAGAAATGGTGGATTCCAGAGGATAGTGATGCCACATGGGACCTAGATGCCCTGGGGAGGGGTCTTCTGAAAAGATGTAGGTACATAGAGAACAAAACTACACAGATTGGTGTGAGCTAAGAGCTGATGAGTAGGAGTGATCAATGTTAGTGGGTCTCTAGCTTCCTGTGTGGAACTGCATATAGAGACTGGGACATCACAGTGACTGACAGGAGGCTTGTGGACTTAGAAAATTGGGACTTATAAAAGTCTTATAGCATTTTATTTTGTCATTCCCTGCAAAACATATCCCCAGAAAAAAAAAGGGGGATGAAAAGAATCAGTTAGTCCCAGAGTAGTAACAAATAGTAGTGAAGAGTCTGGGAAGAGGAAGAAATGGATCACTGATCCATCCTGCAGGCAACCTGGAGATGGGTCACAGCTGGGCACCGCTGGAGTAGACTCAATGGGAAGCGAAGAAGTTGGTCTACTGTGTTTTATATGCAGCAAAGAGTTAATCTTGTCCTACGAAAGATCTTGTCATTGGCCTGCCAAGGGAGGCCACTTCTCAGTCCTTGGAATGTCCCAGGTGATAAGAGTCTCTTTCTTTCCCTGGGACCTTGGGTCACACTAGATAGCCCATACTAACAATGTTGTTGATGATGAGGGCCTTGGCGTCAGTTTGACCTCAGAAGGTGCTAGAGATTATGTTGATCCAGGTGACCAGTTAGTCATGTCTGTGTGACTACTGGTTACTCAGTGTCCTTGGCTAGTAAATCTCCAGGAGTGTATCTTACATCAACAGTACAGGAACTAGGTAGGCCTTGCCAGTAGAAACCCCCCAGGGGTCGAGAGCGGGAGTGACACACCTGGGTTCTGTGAGCCTGTCCCCAGTGCCTGTCTTCTGCTGGTTTTAATCTGTATCCTGCCATAGTAGCAACATGTAAGTACTTCTGATTGCCTGAGTCTTGTGAGTCCTGAGTTGTGGACTTGACCATCACTGGTTAAGGGCTGTCCCAACTCTTTGAACAATCAAAGCTCTGGAACAGATACCCTGAGGGACATAGACACTGGTTGGTAGGAGCACAAGTGAAGCCTAGAATGGTAGGTACAGAAGTGGTAAAGTATCCAAGGATGCACCCACCACTGATAAAACTGAAGGTCCACATGGGTTCCCAGTGCAAAGCCCTGTGCCCTTCATCTACAAACAAGAATGATTACACTGTCAAAATAATATTTAGATTATCTGTCATTGTGACTAAGAGTCATCATATGATTCTAAGCAAACCTCCCAGCAGCAGCCAATGCAGAAGACTGACCATCCATTCCAATGGGATAGTTTTGAAATCATGTCCCCATACTTCAGGGACCTGAACCCTATGGAGGGCTGTTGGCCATGGCCTCTACAGTTCTGAACCAAATCTGACCCCAGTCTGGAGCCTGAGACTCTGCATTCTTTTTTAAAAACAATTTTAATTCATTATACATACCAACCACAGATTCTCCTCGCATCCCTCCTTCCACCCCATCCCCTATGCCAACCTTCATCCTTCTATCCCCTTCTCCCATGGAGAGTCAGCAAAGCCTGGGAAATTCAGTTGAGGAAGGCCCGAGGAGCCTCTGCATTCTAATTGGCTCCTGAATAATGCTGCTGCTGAGCCAACACACACCTGGGAGATCCCTCCTTCCCAGGCTCTGTCCTGAAGAGGTAGACGCTGAATAAGAGGAATAAAGAAAATATGTGGTTTACTGTGCCCTGACTTCTTCAAGTACATTTCTACCAATGGGAGCCCAGAAGCGAGGACTTTCCAGAGAGGTATCACCAGAAAGTACAGTAGCAGACTATGGGGGAAAGGTGGGTAATGGGGCTGGGGAGATGGCTCAGTGGATAAAAGCACTAACTGCTCTTCCAAACAATATGGGTTCAATTCCCAGAACCCACATGGCAACTAACAACTGCCTGCAACTTCAAGATATAACAGCCTTACACAGGCATACAAGCAGGCAAAAGCACCAATTCACATAAATAAATAAGTTTTTTAAAAAAGGTTAAGTGCTGTAGTAAGTTTCCCGGGGCCGGGAGTTTGTGACCTGGTCCCATATTTAAGGACTTAGAGAAAATGATGTTACAAATAAAGTGATGATCCAGAGAAAACCAGGTACTAGGAGGCAGGGAAATGTCATCTACCATTTAACGCAGACTCTGATCCAGTTTAGGAAAATGAATGTCCTAAACTGTCTAAGGTCATTTCTACTTCACATGGGTGAAGCCACAACACTTAACAGGCATCCCTCCTTGCCCCATACTTAGCCCCCAAAGTCCTAAAGAATGCATCATTCTGAAAACCCCTTTGACTTTGTTTTTGTCAGAAGTTCAGACTGTTTCAAAACCATTTTGTTTACTCATTTATTCAATACATTTTATCCAGTGCCTATAATATGCCAATTTGGATATTCAGAATCTGGAAACTGTATTCTAGTAGGAAGGGCAGATGGTAAATCTCAAACATGTAAGTAAGACCATTATGGGAGCTAAGAAAAGGTTTGGTCCAGAGATAGTTTGGCATGTATGCTTGAGAACCGGAGTTTGGATCCTCGGCATCTATGCAAAAATTGGACACAGGAATGCATATGTTGTCTAGAGTTAGAGTCCTCTAGACAGCTAAATTGATACACTCTGAGTCCATGAGATACTCTCTCAAAAAATAATGCAGAGAAGGATGGAAGAAAAGATCCAGTATTAACCTCTGACTTCCATGCGTACACATCTGTACCTACATGCACACATGCACATACATAGGCATACACACATGCAACATGTGCACATATGAAATAAAATCATTAAAACTATGAAACAAATATAATGTGATATAAAGTCAAGAAACTTGCTATGGGGGTTGGCGAGTGAGTTTCTTTTGAAAAGATGATCAGCCAAAGCTTTAGCAAAAGTAACCTTTAATTTGCCATCTTTTTTTTATGTTACCTTGGATGGATTTAAGGAGTGAGAGAGTGTGGCAATAGAGAGTTGGGGGGAAGCATTTAGCATTGAGGATAAAGGAGCCAGTGGAAAATCCCCAGGATGAGAAGGAGCAGATCTGAGGACATAAAGGACACCATGAGGGATATCTGGCATCTTAGTGAAAGGAAGGGGATTGGGAATGCATTTGGAAGGGTAGACAAGACCCCAAAGAAGATTTAACCATGCTAGAGATTTTAAACTGGGACAACTGAAGACAGGACATTTGTGACACAGGCGAAGAAGTTAAGGAAACCAAACTAGAAATAGTGACATGACACCTTTCATGTTTCAGAAGCCCACATCACCTCTAGTCTTGCATGCCAAGAAGAAGATGGGGATCATGAGGTCTCTGTCTGGGATGGTCCAGGGACAATGAAGACAGAAAGAGGGACTGTCTTATGCAGGAATACACACTCACCAGGGTGTGACATCCAGGCAAGTCAGGAAGAAAAGACTAAAGCCTTGGCCTTCTGCTCCACCTGTCTATCACCCACCAGCTCCTATAGGCTGAACCTTCCAGATAGCAAAGGATCCTGAGAAAGGCAGTCATATGCCCTGAAGCATGCAGCCTTTGGTCTGTCACTCAGCCTGCTCTATTTTATACTTATTTAACTCCTAACACAATAGCCAGATTATATGCTCAGTGCATGCTTATTGAAGTGACTCCATGAAATGAAAAATCTCTGAGCAAATGATGTGGGAGATTTTAAGCACTCTGAGGCAAGGATGAAGGGAAGGAAGTGAGATCATTATTATATGCAGGTCCAGCGAGATGTCTCAGTGCCTGGTGTCAAGCCTAGCAACGTGAGTTTGGTACCCGGGACCCACAATAAAAATAAATAAAATCATCTCTCCCAAGTCGTCCTCTGACCTTCACCAACACGCCACATGCAAAAGTACACACACACACACACACACACACACACACACAGAGAGAGAGAGAGAGAGAGAGAGAGAGAGAGAGAGAGAGAGAGAGAGGGAAAGAGAAATAATGACAATAATAATTGTAATTATTGAATGCATATTAAGGAAACTATTTGGCAGAGAAAAAACTAAAACTACTTGTGTAACAGATGTAAAATGTGCAGGAAAAAACACTCACACTATAAAAAATTACCTATAAAGGTCCCAATCTGCTGGGCACAGAGCCATTGAGCTTATAATCTTTCTCCCAGCCCTGCCCCAGTTCCTGTCTGAACAGAGCTTACTAAACGGTCTGTTTCTATCACTATTCAAATGTCCCTCCCAAGTTTCCTGTTACAATAACCAAGAAATCCCAGCATCCACCTCTAACACTTCACCTGAAATCAGCCCTGTGCTCCATGTTGGCAGCCAGCTCACCTGACCTTGCCTTCACAGTCTACCTAGCATGTCACCCATGCACTGGTGTCCCTAACGACTGAGCCACATCCCCTTGCACACTCTCGCAGCTACTTGTAAGCAGGTACGTTCGCAATGACTCATGTGGCTGAGAGTGGAAAGAAGGTCCCATTGCAGGCTCTTGGGTGTTCTGGAATCCAACTCAGATCTCAGAACTTGTGCACCACTGTCAAATAGCACAGAGTAAGTCTACATGGAAAAAGACCAGGATCCAGTTGTCACAGAAAGCTTGGAATCCTCAGAACTGAGTGCTCTGAGCCCTTCTCCCCTCCATCCTCTTGAATGCTCATAATACAGCTTCATTTTCCTGCTGTGGTATCCTTTGTGGCTTCAAAAGTTTAATTCATAGCTGGAGATCTAGTCTGGAATGTGATGTAGCAATTTTCTTGGGGGGGGGCATCTACTGACAAGTCTGGAAGTACCCAACATTGACAATCGGCTGCAGACCACACAAAATAGTATTGTCTAGTGAAACAATGGCCTGAGGGACTGGAGAGATGGCTCAGCGGTTAAGAGCACTGTCTGCTCTTCCAGAGGACCCGGGTTCGATTCCCAGCACCCACATGGCAACTAACAACTGTCTGTAGTTCCAGTTCCAGGCAAACACCAAGGCAAATAAATAAATAAAGTTTAAAAAAAAAAGAAAAAAAAAAGAAACAATGGCCTGAGAATCTTCCTGGACTGGGCTAGCCTCATGCCATGTGGATACCTCAACTGAGCCAGCTCATTATACGTTTTAGAACTTCAGTGGAGTGAGGCAACCTGTTCATTTCCAAAGACCAGGATAGTGCAAGTTTAACAGCATGGCCAGATGTCACGTGCAGTTCCAGCATGTGAGTAGTTGAGGCAGGAGGCTCAAGATTTGTAAGGTCAGCATGGGGGGGGTGAGGTGCTACAGAGTGAGATCATCTCAGAAACAAAAAATAATAATAATAAAATGACAACAGAAATGGAAAAATGTTTGCAGACCAGAAAATCATCATCTCCAGGTACACAGTTCTGTCAGTGCCCTAACCCAGAGTTAGAGGCACACCCCACTTCTCCCTTCTTGTGCAACCCACTCAGTGTGACCCTATGACCTTTCCCATCAGGATCCCAAACTTCAGCTCCCAACCCTCCTCTGCCTTTTCCTTCCCTCTTCCCGGCCTCTCTTCCCTTCTTTCTCACAGAGCCTAATGGCTTTCCTTCTGCAAATAAAGTGCTTCCATTTTCATTTTTGTCTATTACCTGCCTACATAAGAGCAAGCTGGACCACCAAGTGGAGGTGCACGAGCAGGCAGCCCTGAGGAGGGGAGGGCTGGCCAGAGTTTGGAGAAAAGACATTCCCCGAAAGAGTGAACAGTGTGCGAAAATAATTCTGCAGAAGAAATGGTATGTGCAAGGACCCTGCGTCCAGCTTCACAGTCTTAGGATCTCCTACAGACCACCCCACATGTAGGCAGAGCAGGCCTCCTCACGTTGAGGAGTTACTATGTGGGTTCCCACATGGGAATATTGTTTGAGCCCATCATATTTAGAATAGTAGTTAGATTCTCCACATTGGAAACATAATATTTGGTTTTCTAAAATGGATTATTATTTGTGGTCTACCCATTGGGGCACTATTTGGGCCCCCTAACTGGAGTACTCTTGGGGTTCCCTGTATAGGGGAGAAATATTTGGATTCCACATTCTGCAGTTACATAAGAAAACAGCTCGTTCTTACTGTAGAGTGACCTGAACTGTGGAAGATGATTTTCTGTATATCTTGTTTTTACTCACAAGATTCCAGTAACATCTTCTCTCCTAAAATCTTCAGATGTTCCAAAAATTGTCAAATATAACAGAGGGGTTATGAAGAATGCATTTTTTGCTGAGGAGAAATTTAGTTTCTGACATGTTCTGTCTCCTTTGTAATGTCACAGACATGTTCACTACCTTGTTGGCTCCACGACTTGTGTATGTCCTGTCTGTCTGTTGGTAAGCTTAGGGAGGTGGCCTTTAGGGAAACTGAAATATGACAAGAATTTGCAGATGTCTTGTGGTGGAACTTCTCATATTTGTTCACTAGATGGCGACAGTGCCACGCTGGACCGGGTAGACATGGCAGGGAAGGCAAGGAAGAGATTAGCTACATAACAGAATTGTTTGAGGTTGTATTTTTCTAGGGAAGTTCTAGGCCATTCATTGTCCCAGGACATGCACCATGTGTTTCTCTCAGGTACATCCATGGGAAAGGTTGTATGGAGAGTCAAATGTGTATTCCTATGAGATCACCCTACCTAGGTTTAAAATTCAGCAACTTTCCCTCTTTGCTCCAGTCCCTTTTTAAAGACTGGAAGCAAATGGCACACTTACTTCCCACAGAGGAAAGCCAAGCACACTGTGGTCCCTTGACAAACCTGAGGAGCCTTCAGGACCAGCAGCATCCTACACCCACCATGGCAGAAGAGTATGAGGCCTTGGACCTCACCTTTCTCTTATGGGTACAGTTGTGATGTCTCTGAAGTCCTCAACTAGAAGATTCTTGTGTGCTAAACACTAAGATGTCGAGGTCCTGTTCAAAAACTTTAAACTTTGTTTTCATTTCGTCTTCTTGAAAGTCTAGTGTAACTCACATTTGCCCCTACCCTCCTCATCCTTCACTGAGGCATAGCCAGGTCAGTTTGCCCATCTACACCTGTCGCCTTTATAGCACCCCATGATAAACTCTTTGGGGTGTGATTCTTCTGTTGTTTTCATTGGTTTTGCAAAAGCTGAGCTATAAGGTTTTAAATTATTTACCTAAGTGGGCTCAATGAACTTCGACTATTTGCAACCCAGAGTCAAGGAGGGCTGGAAAACCTTTCATGCTGGCACAATCTGCTCCCCTTCCTGGTTTCTCTATGAAAGGGACAATTTTCCTATTGTTTTTGGAATTCAAAAGTCAGTAAACTTTCTGTAAGGGCCAGAAAATAAAGATTTGTGGCAAGTCCTTAATTTTCTCACTGTAGCACAAAAACAGCCCTGGTGAAAATGAGAATAAGTTGCTGGGTTGTGTACCAATAAAATTTTATTTTTAAATGGACAATACACAGGATATGACAAAAAGGAAATATTTTATAGCTGCTGAGTAAATGCAACCTCTTCAAAAATGAAACATTTCCATTTAAATTTTCATGGAGTGGTGAGCACATCCCTGAGCCCACTAAATGTAGTTAGTTCCAGTGTATGGCTTCAATTAAACAATGCTCATTTTTTATAATATAAATAGACAGTACACATACACAATAGACAGTAGGGTAAGTCAGAATTAGCAAGAGTCTGATGACTGTGAGACAAAGTAAAACCCAAGTAACCATCTCTAGCTTTTCAGCTCTGATTCGTTCTGGACTAATGGCAGTTGACCCACATGAGGATCACCATGTCTACTCAGTTCTTGAAGTGAACAGAGTGAAATAAGAACCAACAAACAGCTTCTCACATTTCTTTCCACCATCCTGCTACAGCTCCCGACTAGGATGCTGGCCCTGCTTCCCACTGCTCAGAGTTTGATGGTGACTCAGGGTTCAAGCTGGATGCTGCACTTCCACCACTATGGGAAGAATTCTGGTTTCGCACATTTCTACGACACACTGAACTAATATCAGGGCCCAGCAGCAGAGACCAGCGATGGTGTAGGAGCTGTCACTGCACAGGGGAGGTCCTAGACATTTTAGTAATAGAAGAGCTTCTTAATTTGCAGTGGAGTTTTATCCTAATAAATCCATTCTAAGGGGGAAAATGTTAAATCAAAAAATGCATTTAATTCACATGTCCACTGACATAATTTCTCAACTTCAGAACTATACATAAGTGGTATATATTATAGAAAACTACTTTAAATTCTTAGTTGGGCTTCTACCCCAACTAGTGTTGTCCAGCATACTACTGTCTCTGACACCCCACAGAGTCAGTGAACCTCTACTCATCTTGACAAGGACAATAGCTAGTACACTACTACGTACATTTTGCAAGAGTAAAATGTTTCAGTGGTTGGGATTAATAATACATCCTAAATTTTTAGTTATTTCAATTTATGATGGGTTTAAAGTCATGTTTGTCCTCCTGTCCTACCCAGCATCCCTGCTTATTCTGACTTGAACACACTGAATCCTCTCACCAGTGTCCAGTCCACATCCTCTAACATGATAAAATATTAAATGTCTTGTGTAAGTTCTTGCACATTGCACTGAAAGAAGAACACAGAACCATTCGAAGGGCATACACCATGAGTGGATAGCTGATGGACTTTACACTGTCCCACTGGAGAGCAGTATATCAAATCACAGTAAGAGACTATCTGTACATACCATTTAAACTCATACAGCTGTAAAATACCAGAAACAGCCAATGATTGCCACTTTTAGGAAACTAATAAATAGCCAAGTGAATCTAGACACTTATAACAAGTACAACTTTAAGAACAGTGGATTGAAATTAACCAACATTCAAGCACAGTGATAGATAGGGTTGACAGTGGAACAGGAGCACCCGTGCTGAGTCTGACAGTAGATGGTAGCTTTCTCAGTTGATTCACTGTTGAGAAGGGTGGCCTAACTTTAATTATAAACTCATTACTATTTTCAGTATTTTTTTCTAATAAGAAATTATTTTGTCTACTTGTCTATAACTTTGGTGGGCAAATCAATTCTAATAGTGCCTCACAGAAGAGCACAGTACTCAAAAAAGATACATATTATTTAGTAACTATTGCAGATTGGTACATGTAAAGTAAGCAGCCAGGATGCTGTTGGATCATAAACGAGCAATCCTGGGACTACTCTTTTGAAGCTGATGCTCTGGTCTGATCAGTTGTCCCTGTTTCTATGAAGTGTTCTCCACAGTCACCAAGTTCTTCACACTTGGTGAAGAAGATACAAGAGACTTACAGTGACATTATTGTAAGACAGTGTTGGTCTGTGTTTCATAGTAGGATAATGGGAATTTGTGAGATTCTCATTTGATCACCCTCAAAAAAACAAGCATGTTGTCCCATAAGCATGGAGGAAGGTGACTTTTCTATTCAACTGGCTTTCTTGATTAAATGATAATATGTTTTTGAAACACATTCATGTTGCCTCTTTTTAAAAAATGTTACTTTGTTCTCTTAGAATAACAAGTTCTTATTCAGACATTTCACCAGCCATGGTGCATGTAAATGTCTTTTCTTTATTATCTTATTGATAACAGGATTGCATCCATGATGTTTTGGCGTGCAGATACATTATAGAGTGATGAAAATTGTCTTATTACCAATTTTGTGACCTCACCTGGTTCTTGTGTGGTGTGAAGAAAACATCTATTTTCTTTTATGATTTCAAGATTGCATCACTATTAATTAGAACCCATACTATGTCCAATGATCTCTCATCTAATCAGAATCAGATCCTTTGCCCAATATCTTACCACCAACACCCCAGACCCTGGTAGCCAGCATTCTATTCCCCACTTCTGTGAAATTCACTCTTCCAGATTCTACAATCAATAAGGTCATAAGGCAATGGCATTCTGTGCCAGGCTCATCTTAGTGAGCTAACCAACCCCAGCTTCAACCATAGAGTCATAAAAGACAGGCTTTAACTCTTTCTAATTACTTTTATTTCATTTATTTTGGGCAACAAGTATATGTCACAGTGCACATGTCAGGAGACAATTTGCAGGAGCTGTTTCTTTCCTTCCACCATGTGGGCCCAGGGGATTAAACTTGGACCATCAAGCTTGGTAGTGAGCTTTGGACCCAGGCTTTCACCCTTCAGTGGGTGAATAAGAGTCCATATGTATATACACATATATGACATTTTCTTTGTCCATTCATCCTTTGATAAACACTTGAAGATCTTCTCATTTCTTGGCCATGGTAAATAGTAAGCATGGGACTGCAGTTGGTTCTTCTTCTGGAAACATACCGAGTAGGGGGCTGCTGAATTCATTAATGCCTTTTTTTAAGTGTGGTCTTACAATCTCCACAGAGAAAATAGTTTACCTGAAAAAAAAAAATGGCTCTGGCTTTGCCAGGTTATGTGAAAGGGGCGTCATATTTAATATGTAGAAATAAAAAGCATCCATAATAAATAAAATAAAATAAAAGTCATCCAAAATAAATAAAATAAGTCATTCAAAAAGCATTATTCCCTCAAAATTCTGCTGTGCCTATGAACGTGTATTGGTTATAAGTGTCCTGGAAGCAAGCAAGTCTTCATTCAATACCACATGAGTGTCTCCTGTCCCAGATTAGTCACCTAGTGACAAAGGTAGGTGATGGTGACTAAAGACAATATTAAGCAATGGCTTTGCCTGTGTGACACATAGGCAGTCTCCAGGGGAGATACTTTGTTGAAACAACGTTATATATCAAAGGTCAAGGGAGACCTTTCTTATTCAGCAAACATAGCAATGCAGTGGGCTGGGAAGAAATGGGGTGGAGGGGGACTGAGGTCCCCATGCAGTGGCCTCTTCCCTGTGGCCTTGCTCTTGGCACCACACTCAGAGAGCAGTTGAGTAAAGTTGCTGGCCTGGCCTGGCTTTCTCATTTCCCACCTTTGTGATTCAGCATCTGCTGGGGCTTTGGTGAGAAAGGATGACAAGGACATTTAATCAACTTACAAAAAATTTGGAGCTGCTTCACAGCTTCCCTGCGGTATGGATCTCTGCGTGGGTCAAGGGTCCATTATGGAAGATGGCTGTACACAGAACTGAATGTGAAGAAGAAAATGACCCTGTGGGGAAAGAATTAAAAGAATGTCATCCTTGTTTGCCCTGGCTCATTTTTTTTAATACATCAGTCACCTTGACATTTCTAAAAGAATTTCTTTAAGAGCTTAAGTTTTAAAAGTATGCAGCTTGTCCAAATAAAACGTGAGGTCACCAGGTGGCCTGCTGAATTTTGACTGGACCGTTCCTCTGCCAAGGGTGTGACTTAGATCCAACTTAACCAAAGGCTACAGTGGTCTTCCCTATGAGAAAATATTGTTTGTGAGGCCAGGAGAACCACCCTTGACTAATTGGTGCTCTGGTGATTGCTTGATGACCTTAGATAAGATGTTTGTACTTAGCAACCACAGGGTTCTTTAACACCAAGACAATGAAAAGAGGTAACATGCTCCACTCTCAAAAAAAAAAAAAAAAAGAAAAAAAAGTCTTCATTTGACAATGAGCCTCAGATGGCAAAGCAATTGAACCCTTCTTGGACTGTCTGTCAGTCTGTGCTTGTGCATAGAGTTCAATGGAATACATATTTGCCTGTTGTGGAATCCTATGCTCCTAAACTCTATCAGCATTGGGCCTGGTAAGATGGCTCAGTTGTTAACAGTATTAGCTGCTCTTCCAGAGATTCTGAGTTTAACTCACAGCAACCACATGGTAGCTCAGAAACATCTATAATGTCACCTGATGCTGTCGTCTAGCATGCAGATAGAATATACATGAAATAGATAAACCTTTAAAAAAATAATAAAAATAAAAAACAAAAACAATGGCCTGGCTATGACTTCAGTAATAGAGAGTGCTTAATATACACAGGACTCTGGGTTCAGTTCCAATCTATCAATGGATAAATTGATCAATAGCAGAGTACACTGTTAACTTTGAATGAAGATGACAATGAATGAAGACAGCATCATTTCCGACAGAGCTACAGACTAGTTCTCAGAGTAAGACTTGAGAGAAGGGATTTTCACAGAGGCTTAGACTTTAGAATAAGACTTCAAGCTTCAAACTTATAACCACAAAACCAATGTTGGCTGTCATCTGGACCTACATGCAGCTGTCAGGAAATTCAGGAGAGCTATTAGGACTCTGCCTTCCTCCTCTTCAGTACTATACAGCAGGGATTCCTTTCCTGCAGGGAAGCATGAGTTTTCTGCACAGTATGGTTAGCACAGTACAGCATAATAAGGGCATATCAAGTAGCTTTTGGCCAGTCTCTGGCTTGTGACAGATTGCAGTATGTGCCCTATACATCCTTCTACATCCTCACTCCTGCCAAATGTAGGTGATGTTTATGATTTTTTTTTTTGTCTATTTGTTGCTTCTATGCTTGGGCTTGAACGTGCAACTTGGTTTGAGCATTTGACTGAGCATGTGGGTGGAAAGGGTTGTTTTCTACTGTGTGGCCAGGATTCCAGAATTCCCACTTGTTTTCTCCTCTTCATTCATTCTTCTGTCAGTGACCAGAGAAGAACTGCTGCTGGCCCAGAATGATTCATGAGGAGACAGACCACACATATCCACCACAGATGTACACTGAGAAGCAAAACTCAGGACAGCTCAGTAAAGCCCTAACTAGATCTACTGTGTTCTAGAGAGCAAGCAAGCACATAAGCACTCATAATTGATGGCTGAATCATGTCATTGAGATTAGGACGTTTTGTTACACAGCATTAGTGGAATGATACACTTGTAAATTTTGAGAGTAAATGATATTGAAGAAGCACAAATGGATGAGCTGGTGGGTGGGATTTATGGTCATAGATCCCTGAGTGTGTTTAAAAAATAAACAAATAAAAATCCCAAACAAACAAAAAACCTGCCAGTGTAGAAAGAAACCACAAAGGGCTTTTATGGTGGTAATGCCAAGGATTCAAGCTCTGTCCATATCACAAAGATTACCACTGAATGTCATTGCCATGCTCAGGCAAGGATTCAAGGAAGTGACAGGCAGCCTTCACACAGGCCACATGGGGGACAGTTGGGATACCTGGCATGCTGCTTCCCACACCTGGTCACACACCCCTCTGACACAAATTTTCCTGGTGGTCTGCCTCCTTTTCCCTGGTAACCTTTTCTTCAGACTGTGATGTTTTTAGGGGTGAAATGACTGTTCTGAGCCCCATCTACTCCTCAGATTTTGCTCCACATAAATACCATGGAGGTACTGCACAAATAATGTATGTTATGCTCCCATGGGTCTTGTGAACTCACTGGTTTCAGAAGAGAGACTCTGAAGCCTCAGAAATGACTTTGGAAGAGAAACTCTAGGATGCTGGGCAGGAGGAGGTAGGATGAGCAGGAGAAAGGCAGGGACATGCTGATGTTGGTGGGTGAAGCTTAATGGTATCTGCTGCATTCAGACTTCTCTTGTGTTGGCTCCTCTGTGGCAGCTGTTTGTGTAAAAATAAGCCCAAGCATTTTATTGAATAAGTGTGGAACTCAGAAGCCAGGGCAGGTCCAAGGAAGCCTGGGACTTAGCAGATCAGCACTGTGTGGGCAGCATTGGTTCTCATGAGTTAGCTGTGTTTTAGAAACTGGCTCAGAGGGACTCAGGACATTGGAGCTGAGGTCCTTAGCACATCACTGTCCTATGAAAACCTGCCAAGCCAGCTGTATGCTGGAGAAGAGGAATCATCACAGCAATGTGCCTCAGTTTCTTCATTCCAAGGCAAGAGCAGGAGTGTATCTCTTTCTGTAATCATGATGTGTGTGTGTGTATGTGTGCATGTGAGTGTGCTTGGGTGTGTGTGTGTGTGTTTTGTCAGTTTTCTGGAGCTGTTCTGATGCAGTATCACAAGATGAGGGACTCAGAGCAATGGAAATTTGTCAATAAATAAATTCTTCCTCTAAGTTGCCCTTTTGTCTGATATTTGGTCTCAGCATTGAGAAAATACAATGACTTAGCCCATTTCCTGTTGCTGTAACACAATACCTAAGGCTGGATAACTTACAAAGAAAAGAGGATTTTTTTAACCTTATACCTATCAGGGTAGAGAAGAAATTTGTTGTAAATGGTTCCGGCCCGGACTTTCTGGACCTGAATGAAAGGTTTAGTCTCACTTTCAGCCCCACTTAGCCTCAAATAATCACACACAGGCTTACGTTAATTTTCTGCTGACTGACCTAGGGCCCAGGCATATAACTTGCTAACTCCTTCATCTGAACTAACCCATCTTGTTCAGCCACGCAGCTCAATACCTTTTCTCAGAGCAGCATTTCAGCTTCCTTCCTCCGTGCCTGCTGCGGTCTCCTCGTCATGTCTGTAGAGGCTCTCTCTGGCAGCTCTCTGACATCTGTCTGGCCTCTGTGTCTGCTCTGAGATGTTCCTGAGTTTTCTTAGCTTTGTAGCCCTACCCACATTTCCTGTTTGCCTCTGGCCAATCAGTTTTTTATTAAACCCATAGGCAGGACAAATATTTACATTACCAGCATAATCCCACTACAGAAGTTCAACAATAGGTGACCTCACCTTATATGATAGGGACCGTGTGCTGTGTCATGATATAGTAGGAAAGTTGAGAAACAAGCAGATTTATGTGAATGAGAATTAGTGTGGGAGGGGTTGCTTTACCATAACCTGTGCCTTAGCCTACTCCTCAGAGTGCCCAACAATCTGCAGTGGACATCAGCTGAACATGAGCTGAGTCAGGGCAAGCCATATGTGAACAACTGAGGAGGATGTAGCTTACTCATTCTCTTGCCTAGCAAAGTTTTCTTTGATTATAACATAAATCTTACTTTGATGGGAATTATCAATCCTTCCAGGCTCCTCAGAATTTAATTTTTCCTCTCAGGGTCTCATAAGTTTTCTCTCCAGGACCTCTGACTATCACAGGGTCTTCTTAGAGAAGTTAAATAGAAGCCTAGATCTACAGATCCAGCTCAGGACCAAAGATGCTACCTAATATGACAAGTCACTTAAATATTAGCATGGTATAGATAGGAGAGAGCCTCTTCATAAAGACAATAATGTGGTTATATTGGAAAGGTTCCTGGGATTGCTGTCAAAAACTTGGGAGAAATTGGTACACTGATACATAGTCCCAAGATTAAATATGTAACAACGTTTCAAGAAGCCCTTAGCGACTTTCTATGTGTTAGTCACTCAGATCACAGTAGTAAATTAGAATCAACTCTGATTTCTGAGAACTGTCTTAAAAAGTCCATTATTATAAAATTCTGAATCCTTCTCCACCTGAAGGACTCCGGGTTCTTCTGTGGGCTTTTCACATGGGATTCTGTGAACATGTGGAAGCATATGTGGTGGGGCCTCAGAATCACTTCCATCGAAGCTTGACCTTCTTTCCATCAGCAAGCTGAGACTATTAGCCACCTCCAGTCAGGACTAAAAATGAGCAACTGTGGCACTGAGGGGATTTGAAAAGCATTTATGCTTTGAGGTTTGGCCTCTTCTGCTGCCAGTGAGACTAAGTCTGTCTTCTGAAAGATGGGGGACGTGTGCCATCATCCAGATGACAGCAAATTAGCTTCCATCTGTGGTAGCCATCTGAGACAACTCAGCTGTAGCTGAGGCAATCTGGCCCAGAAGAGCTACCCAGGGACCCTGACAAACTGGTCATACTTTAAACCTCTATATTTAGTTTGGCTTCTTAGACTTGACTGACTACTTGGCGGGTTCCAATGGGATGGATGACCGGTATCCCTGAGCCCAGAATTCACTGCCATGCTTTGCAGTTCCTTTAGGATGCAGCATCCTGCCTTACCCAAGGAGGATGTAAGTACTGAATGACAGTCTTGCCTGATGTTTCCACTGAGTTCAGGGGTCAGTTAGTGACTTAATATCTCCAGAGGCAAGTCTCCCCCAAGGGAACTGGAACCTGATGTTGAAAACAAGGCTGCTGCACCAAAGCCTCCTTGAGAAAGAGCCATCGTATAAGATTCTTCAAATCCACCATCACCGGGACCAATGGAGGCTGTTTTGTTCCAACTTCAGAGGTCCAGGGCCCTGGCAGACTGGAACCTTGACCCAGATCCTGCTGAGAAGTGAGGTTGAAAGAGGTGAAAGCATCCCAGTGAAAATGAATAGAGGTAGGGATGGCTCGAAGTAAAATGGGGACACTGTCAAAATGGGGAGGGACCTATAGCAAAATTTCAAGATTGGACATGAAGAAGTTAAGACTATATAGCCCTGTAAGTTTCTAGAAAAGTAGTCATATGCCATCCTCAGGTGCCATCCAATTGTTCACAATAGGAGCCAGGTAAGACTTGGGTCTTCTTGAACATTCTGAATGAAGAGAATATAGAATTTCTCTAATGATTGTATATTCATTAGGTACCAGCTACTGTGACAATGGTGTACACAGAAGTTAATGGCTTCCTTCTGAAGTTCAAAACAAGCTCTGATGACAGGAGACAGGGTACACTGTTTTCTCTAGCTCAGCCCAGCCACCTTTAACACTTCATGTCTGTTCACCCAAACAGTAAAGAGAAAGTAAAGGTTGCGTGAGAGAATATTAGGTGCATGAACAGCACAGCCAGGTAGCCCATATCTCATTGGTGGAAATCAATTGCATGATTTAACTGCTGTGAAACATAGACAGCTTCTCACAGATTACCATAACAAATGAGTTTTGCGTTGTGATGGCATCATGTGACAGAAATTGCCAAATTCAGCCTGGGATACTGAGTGTCACTCCACCTGTGAGGAAATGTAGTGAAATAGCTTCCTTGAGTCAAAACTATCCTGGACATTCCTCAGCTAACACTAAGAAGCAGATGGATTCCTTAATAGTTATGCTAAGATACATTTGATGCTGTGCGACACTAAACTGACATGTTTCACCTAACACCACATACCACTGGTTGATATGCCATTACAAGATGCACACTAAGATACTTTGGCCACCAAAGATAAATGAGACACTGTGGTCTCAATGGAAGCATATATTAAAACTGACCATATCTGGGACATTCACTGGAAGACATGTGGACAGTGTTGTTGGTGTTGATGGAAAATTCACAGTGGCAGGATTTATGTGGGCATTACCCAAATATGAAGAACCTACTATGTGGAATTCTGCATTGCAGAGAATCAGCAGTCCCCTAAACCTTGCCTGGTCCTCCTATTCCCACACAACACACAGGTGTGTGCTCTATGAAAAGAAGCCAGGCTACGAGGCTGTAAGGTGGTATCTAGCTAAGTAGGCATCACCAACAGGAAAGAGCTTTCTCTGGGACTAGAGATTAGGAAACCACAGCAGGTTCTTGGGATTCCGAGTGAAGGGATTATAGAAGTGTCGGTTCATTCTGAGGTTACAAAATGTGGCGCAGTATCTCAATTCCAGCACTTAAGGAAGTGAGAAACAGGGTCTCTCACTTGGAACGAACATTTCACTGCTGGGTTGCCTTCACAAAAAGAACACCACTCCAGCCTGTCACCTCTAATACAAGAAGAGACTCCATAATAAAGTTCAGGCAAGTGGATACAAGCCTTTCCTTCTGGCAAGGGCAGGCCCAGATGTGGCATTCTGAAAGTCCCCAGCCAGATCAGCTGGGAGGAAATCCACAGGTTATTGGTGAAGGGTACATGGGAACTGGATACTTACTGCTGTGGAATCCACATCTTGTTGCCAGTCTCTCCCCCTCAGATGTGTTTGCCCACCTGAGCTGTCCAGGCCCCAAGTTCTCAGCTAGGCTGGAGGAGCTGTGGGCAGCTGCAGTCAAGGTGAGGCCAGGAAGCTCCTCACCACCCCTAGGAACTTTGCATCACAAGGAAAGCTTTATTTCTCTGACTGGGGAGACCCTGTTTGTCAGAGACCCCAGGGAGCTGATGAGGTAACAACCTAGGGTCCTCAGGTCTCTGGGTCATGTTCCCATACTGATGAAGGCCTGAGAATGTCCCCAGCTTGGATTCAACCCCCTTCAATGTCCCTTGACCCCATGGAGAGAAGCCAGATGCTGTTGACTGAGAGACTCACCAATGTGTCATGCTGTGCCCTCTGTCCTCAGCTCCCTACACTCAAGACAGAGGTGTTCCTGTCCCAGGTTTTTATTTTCATGGAGAACAGTGTCCTTCCTCAGGAAGACCTCAGTGCAGATTGTGGGAACACCACAGGACAGCAAGCTGCTTGCACACAGCATAAAAACAGAGCTCAACCCCAAACTGATCAGAGGTTACAGGGACAGTGGGTTTGGCTTTTCAAAATCAGTTTAGAAATGGTGAATGGAAAAAAAGGCTAGACACTCACCTAGATTACTAAATACACAGTGAAAAGCACCAGGAGTGGCTGCCTCTATTTTATGCATTAAAACCAGAAAGTGACTGAAGTCATACACAATATGGAGTGCTGAGTATAGTGAACGAGGAGCTTTATGCAGAGTGCAATTTAGCAGTGGAGAGAAAAGACAGGGGTAGGTGTGCCCCATGGTCTAAATGAGAAGCTATATTGCTCTTTGGAGATAATAACATTGCTCTGGTCTGCTTGTGGCCTGACTGAAGTCTGATCCCAAGCGTTGTCCTGGAGGACATTAAGGAGTTGCCATGTACAAGCCCATCCTGCTTATAATCTGCAGTCAAGATGTATAGAAATCTGTCGGAACACTCTTCTCAGTCAGCAGCTCCCACATCTGCACTCGCTTGCACTGGTTTCTTCCTTCCACACTGACATGCAGACCCAAAAACCCAATAAGCATGGTCTAAATAAAGAAACTAGTGTTATCCTTTCACAGAGAGCTGAATTTGTTTCCACATTAATAGAACAGAGTAAAATCCCAGCAAATTTTGAGTACCTTTTCACTGATCTTGTGCTTAGAACTGCTCCTGGGTGGACAGGTAGGCTCTTTCACAAGTCTAGCTGGCAAGCAGGTGTCTATTGAGGCCACTGAGACATCTAAAGAAGTGAACTGTAAAAGCCAGTGGTGAGAGCTACAAAGGATGGCAGAGTATGGATCAGTAACCCACTCTCCAGTTTCCATAGACCCTCACAAATGAAGTCTTGGATCTCTCCAAACACATTTAATTAATGAGTAGATAGTGGGGACCAGCAGGCTTTTGGCCAGGCTCATTGCTTTCTGTCACAGGGGAGCACATTTGGCAGTGGACCACTGAGATTCACCTCTGAGTTCTCAGGCTCCATGTTGAGAGTCAGGAAGATCTTTTCAATACCCAGATTATGTTACCCTTTAGGATCATAGGTGTGGAGGAGGGCACAGGTAGTGTTCAAAGACAGAAGTGTTTGTATGGCCACACCTTAAATACAAAGAGAAGTCTGGAAGATGAGGCATATTTATCTTCAACATCATTAAGCCAGCCATGTTAAGAGTTCTACAGAGTTCCAGCACAGTCCTGGATGCTAACATTTTCAAATATTCATGCTCCTCACATCCACTGTGAATTTTGAGATTTCATTATTTAGTGGATATTTCAGTCTTTGAGGTTCAGTCATTCAGATAAAAAAAAAAACAACAAGGTATAAATAAATGCACACATGGCTATTACAAATTACTGATGGTTTTCTAGGGCTACCATGTAATTCTGGAAACTCTTGGAGGCTTTCCTTATACACTGCCTTTGCAAAGCATTTCTCAATCTCCTCTGTTCACAGGAATAGTTGCTGGAATATATTAAATGGGTCTCTAGCCAGACTTTAGAGATTAAAATGTGATAATGGATGTGAGAACATTCTCTGAAGAGACAGGATGGGGCAACATGCTTAAGGAATGACTCTGACACCTGGCGACAGGTCACATGACCTTTGCCACCAAACATTTCTCAGTGCTCTGTTGTACAGTGACTTTTCTTTCTTTCTTTCTTTCTCTTTTTTGAAAAGTCATTCATTTCAAAGAATAATAAGATTAGCACTAGCCTGGCCACACTTCCTAATACAGCCAATCACTTGTTGATTGTAATTAGCAGGTGCTCCAGGATGCCTACAGGGCCTGCTTTGCCCCCTGAGAGGTAAGGGGCTTCACAGGAAGCAGGCAGCAGGGAAACCCACACTAAGATTTATTTTCAAAGTAGTTGACAAAAAAGCCTCTTTCAGGACAGAACACTTTGGATTTGACATTTTAGCAGCCATTCCATAAAGGAAAAAAATGGCATGAATTCTGTAGCATATTGAGATACATTCAAATTTTGCAAGTCTGCTTTGCCAGAATGCATGCACTTGAAATGGGAAGAACAGCTTTTATCAGTTCTAAGAACTGCTCGTTTGTTTTTGTAATTTTATGTTTTGTTTATTACTATTGGAGGTGTACATGCTGCATGTATGTAACATGTTCATGCATATGTGTGTATTGCCATCCATGTGGAGATCAGTGGCTAACTTCTGCAGTTGGTTCCGTCTTTTTACCTTCTGTGGGTTCAAATCAGGTTGTCCAGCTGAGGCAGTCAAGCCCTACTTGTTTTATACTTAGGATACTGATGTCCTGTTGGCAACTGAAGCCCCTTATCCATTGTATGTACAATTTCATGTCAATATTTGTTTCTAAAAGTACTTAAATAAATGCTGGCATCCTAAATTGGTGAGATACATCCCAGATGAGGCAGAGTACTCAGAGCACTGGTCAGCATGAATTTGATTTTGAGGGCTTTTGAGTATTGTTCTACTTCTCTCCAAGAAGTTCTGTAACTACAAAGGGGGAAATCACTGCTTTGATGCATATCGTTCTTTACCAAGATGTTCTTGGATACAAAATGTAGCCAGGGGGAGAGACCTGCATCCAGAGATGAACAAGGAAACATGAGTTCTAGTCTCACTTCCTGAAAGCCTATCATGGCTTCTCTAATCGCTGCAGGAAAAAGTTATTGTTTAGATGAAGCAACAGACAGTGCGTATTCCAGAGGCCACACCCTGCATCTTTCTCAAAGCAAAAACTAGAGTCATACCAGTAGGAACTGTATTCAGAAACTTAGAATTTATCTAATGTCAACTTGAAGCATCTGGAAACTGAGAAGCCACATGAGATCCCAGTTAAAGGCACCAGGAATTTCAAAAGAGGACTGCTAGGACAAAGGCAGAAGAAAGACATTGAAAAAAAAAAAAAAAAACCTACCCTCATTAAAAAAATTAAACTTCATGTTATGGTGACCCCCACTCACAAATTATTTCATTGCTACTTCATAAATGTAATTTGATATTGTTATAAATCATAACGTAAGTATGCAACATTCCAGATATTTGATATGTGACCCCTGTGAAATAGTTGTTCAATCTCTGAAGGGGTCACAACCCACAGGTTCAGAATCACCACTCTAAGGGGCCTTAGAAAAATATCAGTATCCAGTAAGTAACAGGTAAGAAGGCATTTCACATTGGGAGAGGGAGATAAAGCCTCAGCATCAGCAATGGGTGCCCAAATGGACCAATTTCTACAGCATTACTTTGGGCAAATGAGTCTGTCTCTCTCATCTGTGAATGAGCCAGTTTCCTGTTCTATAACCTAAAGACAGCACTACTTGCTTTGCTGTATTCATCCAAATAATACCTTAGATGATGAGAATTAAGCAAGGTGATGGGTGATGGGTAGTGGGTATATGTCACCAGAACATGACCACCTATTATGTCATTACTGTACATGGTCAGTCCTTCGGGAACTTTCTAGAACAGCCAATAGGAAATTCTAAAAGATACAGCCTAAATCACTCTATTAGCATATCTATCTTAGCCCAAAATATCTTCTAGCCTTTGCTTTCCTTCCCAGGCATTGTTCTAAGACAATGATAACTAGGAATAGTCTTAGCATCCCTAACCAACATCCCTGTCCTTGGTGGCTGGGAAACATTATTTTATAGTTGGATATTCTGGTCTTCACACCCTCATCCCAGTATATGGTATACATTCAGTGTTGACCTCAACTGGGCCTGCCTATGCATTCCCATGGCAGGGACTAAAAGGGGCATCAGCCAGGAGGAGCATTGTGAGCTGGACCTGGCAATGTGTGGGCCACTGGAAAATCTCACTTCCTACTCTACTGTGACCAGATGCCCTGTGGATGCTTTAAATAAGGTTATAGGACATTGAAGAGGAGGTGATGGGCTTCTCTGGGAGTTAGATGATACATTCCTGCTAAGTAGCAGTTTCATCATCTGTTATACAACTTTCTTTGAAAACACAGAAAGAAGTGAAGATTACTTGTTGGCCACCAGCCTAGAGTTTCACATCTGTGAGAAACATCTTTGATGTCTTTCAATGTTGCTAATAGGAGCCCAAGTCCCAGTTCATCTCTGAGTTAATAGGAACACTGAGCTTCTGAATATGGAAAGGTGAGAAACTCTACCCCTATAAGAAGTCTAGATAAGCCTACCTTCCCTGCCAAGTGGATTCCAGTGAGTGCTAAAATGAAGAGGAGAAACTTTTGTATGTTGATGTAAGGGCTCCTGTGTGTGAGGAGCTGAGAAGACAATCCTGAGACTCAAATTTCACATTCAGCCTTATTTAAGCTTTACTTTTGCAATACAGAAAGTTCTAGAGATAAATCACGATGCTAGGTGCCCTCAGTACCTAATGTCACTGTGCACTCCAAAATAGTCATCAATAATTCTCATTCTCTGCTTTAACCCCCATGCAGCTTGTGCAGCCCAGACAGTACCAACCTTCAGAGAAGGGCCTATCAAGCTGGGAAGATGGTGATTAGTGCTTGGCAGTACAAGAAATTTCAATGTGAATCATTTAAAGACCTGATAGCCTCCATATATGCAACTAAGAGGATCTGAAAGGCACTATGAGAACATCAAATATATTTGGCTGAGCTGTGGAGAGAGATCCATGGAAAGAACTTGCTGCATAAACTCTAGGAACTAAGTTTGACCTCCTATTAACCATATAAAGCTAGATGTGGTAGCTGCAATATGTAATCCCATTTTGATGAGAGACAGAGAATGGAGAAATTTGTGACCTAGTTATTTTAGCATGTACAGTGGTCAACAAGAAAGCTCATCTCAAAACAGGGTGGTAGGCTAGGAGAACCAATACTCAGGTTTATTCTCTGATCTTCATATACAGAGGATGGGGGTGAGGGCTTTTAAAAACACAGATGGGCTGGACATGGTTTGTGCTTACTTTTAATCCCAGCACTTAGGAGGCAGAGGCAGGTGGATCTCTGTGACTTTGAGATCTGCTTGGTTGACTTAGTAAGTTCCAGGACAATCAGGGATGCATAGAGAGATCCTGATTCTATAAAGGACGGTAGATGGGCAACAGCCAGCTCAAAACACACTAGTGCCATAGGTACTACTTTCCAAGGCAGCTGAGGCTGGAGGAGAGCACATGATCAGCTCAGAAATGTCATTTCCCCAGCACCGCATCCTAGAAAGACACCTGGAAAGGTGGGGCAGACAGAGAAGCCACTTTGCATAAGATGAAGTGCTGATGACAAACACAGGTAATCAAACAGGAAGAGGCAAATGGCATGGTCTCTTCCGAGAACCCACATGCTTGTCCATGAAGAGTCAACGGACCATGAAGAACCTACCCACAGCCTCCACATTAGTCTCAGAACCATCCAGAAGCCTTGTTCCCCATTCTGAGGGCATGGGTGGGGACAGAGCAAACATCTCTCCACCCAGACTCTTTAGGGTCAGCATCAGCAGGCACAGGAAGGTGTCCCCACAACTAGAGGGGACAATAACTTTACCCTTCTTACCAGTGTTTCAAAGAACCAAAGATACAACATTCAGACGTTAGTGTCAGTGACTATGCATATGAATGGATGAGCTGGAGTGTATCTGGTGACGTGTATGAGAGAGAGGGAGAATGAATGGAGAAACTTTTCCATGAGTGTGTGAGAATGTGTGCTCACTTGACAGTTAATGTAAGTTTCTGTCAGTCTGTGAGGCAGAGTGTGTGTGTGATAGTGCTGGTAAGTATGTTATATGTGTGTGGATGCAAGGGCAGAAATATTTACACTTAGTGCATATCTGTGTATACAAGCATGTGTTTGTATTTGTCTATCATTCAGAGTTTTGTATAATATATAAGAGTACGCATATGTACACTTGTGCATGCTTTTATGTGGGTATGCATACTGTATTTTAACACATGCACGTGTTTCTGTGAATATGTGTGTGGTTATATAGAGTTGCACTGTGGATGTGTGCGAATACATGAAATATGTGTCTATGAAATTTTGCATGTGTACATAGATATGTGAATCTGTGGGTCTCTGTGTAAGCATGTATGAATGCATGCATCACATTGTGTGTGTGTGCCTATGAGTCTGTGTGCATGTACATAGGTGTATCTGTATATCAGTGTGATTTATATATCTCTGTGTAAGCATCTCTGTGTGCACTTGCACATCTGTGTCCACACTAAGCCCTCTTCCCTGGTGGTGCAGAAAGCCTGCAGGCTGTTGCCATTGCCTCCAGAGCTGTGTATTCAGTTTATCACGGGCCGTGTGAGATGCTTTTGTCCCCTTTCTTTCTGTCAGAAAGCGACTCCTGGAGTGTAGCTGCATCTGTTTGCAGAAGGTCCCACTCCTTAGGTGAATCTTGTTTGTCCTTGTGACCTGTGGGCCATGGACAAGATGTCCAGCCATAAGACTTAAAATAGCTGAGCACTTTTTCCTCTGCCCACAAGACAATTCTAGCCCTGTGGCCTCTCACATTCATTCTCAGGTAAACATGCTGTGACAGGCTTTTATGGTAGACCAACCCGAGCGGTCACAGCTGTGCCACATCTCGACGCACCCCAACACCAAGCAGACCAGGAATGTTTGCTGTCACCTCAGGCTGTGGGTAGCAAATACCTTCCAGCTTCACCAAGGAGCCATGCTGAGCAGAGGGCCCCAGCCATGTTTGCCTGCTGTAGCCACCTTGTCCCAGCGTTTCTGAGGCACATGTGCTGAATCTCTTAGAACATTCAATTGCATTCTGAGCCTGAACCTTTCCAAATCTGAAACCACAAATTGTTCATTGTGCGTAAAACTTTAGTCCTTAAAATAAAAATGTACCAATTCATTGGAGGACCATCTGAGACCTTTATGTTGACAGTGTGAAAGACACAAGGGTACAACCAGCTTATATAAGCATGACCACATAGAAACGTGGTGGCCATTTTTAAGGATGCCTGCAGTGAAGTCCTGGCCTCCAGGCTGCTTCACAAGATGGTGGAGATATTGAAGATTAGGCTTCCTTGGGGGAGGTCCAAGCCAGGGATTGTGCTATGCAGTCCTCTTTCCATGTGACTTCAGGGAGGAACTTGCCAGAAAACCTTAGTGAAATAAAATTGACTCTCTAATTTCCACTTTCTGAGAGTTTGAAATCAGAGTCTCTCCTGAGCTTTGACACAAGGAATATCCATACTAGGCCCCAGACCCTGACCCTACCCATGGCCAGTGCAGAGTAGAGTAGCTTGGTACCAGGAAAACAGATTTTTAAGTTTGAGCAAAACACATTAAAATGAAGCAAGTTCTGCAATGTTGATTTGAAGCACCAAGACTCCCCAATGTGAGGTGTTTGGAGAAAGAAAGAAAGAAAGAAAGAAAGAAAGAAAGAAAGAAAGAAAGAAAGAAGAAAGAAAGAAAAGAAAGAAGGAAGGAAGAAAAGAAAGAAAGAAAGATTTTTTTTTTTCTGGGCCAGCAGGCTCAAGCTTTTCCCACACTCTGTGCCATTCATCAGAAGAGGTCAGAGGTGAGGACTTGAGATTCAGCTCCGTGGGCTCTCCTCCTTCCTCACAGAAGTTAGGTCTGCAATGAGCACCATATTCCTGGGAACTCTGGGGATTGTACTGTCCAGAGATTGCTGAATTCTCTTTCCTCTTGTCGTATGTGCTGTTATTCCAGTGTATGGCTGGCCTTTAGTGACAGCTGGGGTCTCTGTGTCCTCCCTTTGCATCTGTGCATGCCTGTGTAATGATATCAATGGGTTGAATGTGTCAGAAGTGATGCTGACTCCTGATCTCTGAGGTTCAGTCCTAAGGGATGCCCTGTTTGCGCTTGACTCACTCTCGTAGATTCAGACCTCGAAAGTCTGTAACTCCCTGATAGAAAGCCTACCTACTACAAGGCTACCCTGGTAGCCATATAGAAATAGATCTGTAGAGTCCGCTGTATCATCTTCTAGATGTAAACCAGATAGTAAGTGAAGTACCTCTAGATTACTCCAACCTTTCCTTCATCTAAGACTTAAGCTCACAGAGCAGAACCACCTCCTCCATGCTGGCTCACAAGATCAAAAAGTTCTGGGACTTTAAAATGTGTCATTTTTTTGAAGTCTGAGTTTGAACATGGTTTTTCATACAACCATGGTGACCAGAGCATACTGGCATCTGAAAAACTCCAAAATACACATTTGTACTTGATAAATGTGAAGTATTCAGAAATTTATGTCTTTGAATTAGAAACATTGTATGGAGTCCTCATTGCTGTTATTTAGATATGAAGCATAAAGTGGGGGTGGTGTGGTAGCTTAGGACCATAAATGTCTCCTGAAAAGTACATGTGGGGGCTAGGAAGATGGATCAGTAGTTAAGAGTGTTTACTGTTCTATCAGAAGAAGTTCTATCAGATCTCAGCACGCACATTAGGTGACTCACAAATGTTTCTGTAACATCAAAGACTCTCACAATCTCCCTTCTGACCTCTGAGGAAGTGTGCATGCACACACACACACACACACACACACACACACACACAAACGGCTTGATATTCAGTACTATACTATTTAGAAGTGGGGTCCTTTGGAAGAGACTGTATCACAGGCTCTCACGTCATGAGTGGACCACTAAATCATTGATGGATTCACAGCTAAATGGACTATGGAAAGATGGCTAGAATAAGTGGGTTACTGGGTATGACTTACAGGGGTATATTTTGTTCTTTGTTTTCTCTTACTCCTCAGCTAACATGATCAGTGAGTTGACTTTATCACACCCTCAGTACCAATGTGTACTGACTCACTAAAGTGCCCAAAGCAAATGGATCCAGTGACCATGGGCTGAAGACTCGAAAACCATGAACTGAATAAAACCTTTTTTCCTTGAGGTTTTTGGGTATTTGGTCACAGAAATGGAAAGCTGACTGATACCAGCATTGTAACATGAAACTACTACGGCTCAGATCCCAAGTGCATACCACCAAACAGTGTTTGAGCAGAGTGTTAACAATCAGTTCACAAGGGAGAGGACAAAAAGCAAAAATCATTCAGTCAAACACAAAAAGTCTTGGAGGTGGCTGTGTTGACAGTGCCTACTTACATCCCAAAGCCCTGGTTGTCTGGTCTAGCTGTCAAAACTGTTCTTCCTTTTCTGGTCCTCTTGCCACCACATCATCCTGTCTTCCTTCCACCTATCCCTAGTCAACTCTACTGGGCTCTGTGCTAGCCCCTGAACATGGAACAGACGCTTACCATGCTTACCTGAGGACATTAGCATATTCTCGTCCCCTATATAGACTGTATCCTGCCCAGATGTTCATGCCATCTGGTCCCTGTTTATATATCACCAACTCAGAGACATCTTTGTCTAAAGTTGCTCTCTTTCCTCATTTTTCTCCATCCCTTTACCTTGCTTAATTCTCATTCCTAGATGACACCAAGACCACACATTTACTGGGCTCCTTCTTCTCCAGTGGCTTTGCTGATCAGGATTTTCCTTCTCCTAGAGTTCCCTCAATAAGTCTCAAGTGTCTGAAGCTCTGTCTTTGCTTTAGCCACTGCCTATGCAAAGTAGCTTTACACTGAAAGAGACAGATGTACATCTGTGGATGTAGACTCACTTGTCCAGAGCAAACCTTTGTAAAATAGCCAATGAAACTGTTAAGAAACCGTTGAATAAGCACTTAAAAAATAGTCAGAGCTCAGAATGTTCACTTTAATTACATGATCTTTGCTTTTTAATGCCAAATGCTTGGTTCCGGAGATGTGTTCAGGCCTCTCAGAATCATGTTTACCTAACTAAATGTGGAAGGCAGTGGTATGGAGCCCAAGGAGATCACGTGAACTATAGCAAACAGTCAACAGATGCATGCTATTTATTTTGTTTTTGAGTCTTTTCATATGTTTTCATAAGCCACACAGTCATTTTGTTTATAGGTTACCCCAAAGCAGGCTTCACAGAGGCATGACTCCTATGTTAATGACAGTGTCTTCTGCAAGGCATGTTTTTAAGGCAAGTATCTACATCACGAGGAGCTTTGACAACAATGTATAACACGGTCACTGCCTCTACTTTTGGTATCTCACAGCATCTACATGGCCAAAACGTGATTGACAAGCTCTGTAATGTCTTTAGAGATGTGCCTATTCCTTTATAAGTCACAAAAAGCCAGCCTGGTGACAAATGCCTATAATCCCAACATCAGAGAGTCCAAAGCAGGAAGATGATAAATTCAAGACCACTCTGGGCTACATAACATGATCCAGTCTCAAATAAATAAACAGTCAGAGACAGATAGACAGATAAGAAAGCAAAATCACTTAACTGTGATTAAAACAGTTCTCATCCACATAGAGAGAAGGCCCAGTGGTTAAGAGTGCTTGCTGCTCCTCAGAGGATCTAAGTTCCAGATTCTCTACACTCAGGTCAAGTGGCTCAAAGCCACATGAACGCCAACCACTGGGAATCTAATGCCGCACTCTGGACTCCAAGGGTACCCACCAACATGTGTGCACCTATACTCAGAAAGAGAGAAATACATACAATAGAAATAAAATAAAATTGTCTGTGTTCTTTTGTGTGTGTTCAAAAACCTAAGCTTATCTATAAAAATTAATCAGCACATTCAAACATCCAGATTTTGAGACAAGTGCCCTAATGTAAATATGCAGAGGGAATCTTCATTACTGAACGAGTTGACTTTCAATTCATCATTTTCTTCACTCAGAATTTCACATCTGGATTATCAGGAAAGAACCTAACATTTGAAACTCTACAGACCAGCTTACCAAAAAGGTTCTGAACACAACTCAGACCCCATAGACCTAAGGCAACTGTTATAGTGTGCCAATCCTTCCAGGAAAATTCAGCTCCAAATGTAGCAATGAACATAGCAAACTGAAAATGTGAAAGCATAAAAGTAATACAGAAATTCTGTTTTTGGAGATAGCTTTGCATTGTGGTTGTGAAATACATGCAAATAAATATCCTTTCCTAAAAGCATGTTTTCTTAAATATGATAGCCCACCAACACCATCGCTGCCATTCTAGGGTGGTCTGGGGTCTTTAGGTGTTTGGGGAATTTTGTGCCCATGAACCCTTTCAAGTACATTAGGCCAACTCCACTTCTGGGCAGGAGCAACATCAGGTTTCCCAAGATTCCGTCATGAGTGATGGAGGTAAGTACAGAGCTAGAACCCAGGACCCCCCATATGCTATGCAAGCCTTGGCCTGTGGACTCCTGGAAGTAACAGGCATTTAACTTCTCTGGAAGTTCTGAATTACATGTTGTAACTCATGATCATGGTGTTTTAAGGATTCCCTGTCAGTTACCTTGAACGGATATTAGACATGTGTTCCATCAATGAGCAGGTGTTGCTATTTCCTTTTCTAAGGAAAGGTACTTTTCTACTTTCTAAGAGCAAATAATAATGTTACCTTATAAATAGATACTTAAAAACAATTCATTGACCCAACTGATAATTTTGAAACAAAATCTAAATGCTTCTATCAAAGCAGGAAAAAGTCAATGTACTTGCAAACAGGTGGTTTTCATTTTTTATTTGAATCCAGCTCTGCTGACATAGGTCTGTGATGACAGTACTGGGTGGATAGGAGGCAGAGGCAGGAGGATTGTCTCAAATTTAGGCCAACCTGGGCTACATAACAAGCCCTAGCAGTATATACACTTTATTTTAAAAACATAAAATAGAAATAAAAGCAATGACCTCACCACAAATGAGACTTTTAGGAGAAGTAAAGCATTCTTCCAGAATTACCATGGAATGTGTGTGTGTGTGTGTGTGTGTGTGTGTGTGAGAGAGAGAGAGAGAGAGAGAGAGAGAGAGAGAGAGAGAGAGAGAAAGAATAAATTCATGAAATGCTCAATTTCTCTGCCTTTATCTAAACATACTAAGCCAGGCAAGATGCATGTCATGTCAGTAATTCCATTAACCAGGAAACAGAGGCAGATGAGGCTACATAGTGTGACTTTGTTATGTAAGAGATGTGAAACACACAGATTCAGAGAGAAAAAGCATACGCATACTACACTGATTTAAATACATTTTTAAAAATTGCCCATGCTACATGGCATATAGATCTCAAGAAGTAGTTTTCATGCACCTGCCTTAACCAAATGAAAGATGTACCAGAGGAGACATGAACCTCCCAAATGGTCCCTACCCCCGGCTGATGCTTCCTTTGTCTACCTATGTTTGAGTTAAGCAAGCCTCCCTGCATCAGTATCAAAGCCTCATTTCTCTGCTTTTGGTTTGATTTCCCTTTGACAAGGCTCCTCTGAGACAAAGGAAAGACAACGGTGAGAACAGTGTGAGTGAAAAGCAAGAGTTACTAAAAAGAGTAATATTAAGGAGGCAGACACTCGTTTCTCTTCTTTCCCATTGCCAATCTAGTTAGTGACTGTTCCATGCTATTTGGCAAAAATTTCCACTACTAGACTGTTGTTGAATGGTTTGTAGCAAGGTGAAACATACAGAGCCTGGAAAGATAACTCAACTTTTCAGGGCTCAGAGGACCCAAATTAGATTCCCAACACCCATACATGGCAGCTCACAACTGTTTGTAACCCCAATTCTATTGAGATCTGATGTCTTCTGTTGGACTCTAGGCATATCAGTCCCACAAGTAATGCACAGGCATACATGCAAGCAAAACATTTATATACATTAAACAAATAAATAAATAAAATTTAAAAAGCAGGTGATTTTAAAAGCTGCAGTGTTTATGGTGGACTGAGAATCAGATGCTTAAGAAAAGGAAAATAGCAAAAGTAAATGCACATGGAATAACTTATCAGGTAAATTGCCAGGTCCCTCAAAAGGTCAAAGTGCTTCACCAAGCCTGCATTTTCTTTCCAACAACATCCAAATACTCACCAAAGATGGGGGTGGCCCAAGCAAACAACATTACCAGGAGTGGCAGGTGGCAGAGCCCAGCTGTCCTTCCTGCAGCATGTGTACACACACCCCAGCCCCTGCCAAATGCATCTACACTGTTTGTTCATGGCATGCCAACATCAATTCCAGCATGCAGGGCTGCAGGACAGCAAATAATAATGAGGAGGACTTGTGGGGGAACATAACAGAGTCAAGACACTGACTTTCCAAGGATGTCATCCTGAAACGATAACCTGGATTCGCACACAAACACACACACACACACACAAATGGGGGTATAAATGCACAACATAAGCAAGAAAGTTCTAGAACAGGTTGCCTTGCGGCCTCTGTCAGCGTCTTAATGACAACCATAGAAAGTGCTGATGAGATCATCAAACGGTGCTGCTTACATATTTTTCTCTCTGACAAGTGGCTGTCTTATTATGTAAGCCAGCTAAATGATACATTTCACTGTAAAGTTTAGTCAAATTGACTTTGAGATCACTGTCTGTTGGTGAGCAGGTCATCAGCCCTAGGACTCAAAAGCTATGTGTTGCACATGCATAATAAACATAACCCTGCATGAGTATTTACCTTGGGAAGAACATTCCAAATCACCTGTGAAGACAAAGGAAATGTTTCCAGTCTGGCACCATTAACAACTACATTAGCATAGAAATCTCTTGAGTGACACATTTTATAAATGCTAAGAGGTGGGAGACTAGTGATGTCGAGGGGGATCAGGAGAGAGCAAAATCCATCCTTTCTGACAAGAAATCAGGGATGAGCAAAAACTTTACTTGACCCATACAATGATGTACTCTAGAAAGATAGGAGAAACTCAGTATGCAGCTTTCCTAGCCCATCCAGGACAAACCACAGTACTTCTAGATGGATGGAGAGGGAGCCTCCATCTCTCTAACAATGATTGTCATTCTGTCATTTATCCATCTCACTGTCCCATCTCCAAATGAATGCAGCATTATCCTTGAAATTCTTTAGATCTGATGACTGGCCAGCTCTCAGGCTTGTCTCTGGTGAGATCCAAACAGAAAATGTGTCCTCTGCAGGGACTAAACTTGCAATTATGTGCGGCTCTGCACTGTTCTTAGTGCCTCTGTGGCACCGAGATCTACCTACAAAAGGACAGCATATCTGTCACCAAAGACATTAACATCTATAGGAAGGCAGAGATGTTTGCTCTTGTTAGGTGTCCTGGATTTCTTATTGATCCTTATAGGAACACGAACATATAGTTTTCTAACAGGGATCTGTTGGAGAAACTTCCTTAATAAAACAAAGCAATTAGACTGAAAAATACATTTTTTCTCTAATTTTTCTCCCCTTCTCAGCTCAAGCAAATCTAAGCAGATGATATTTACAAAGCAATATCATAAAACTTAAATTAGTCCAAAACTTTAGTTTTGTATTTCAAAATAGTTTTAGCAAGGACATCCCCTGTCCCTCAGCCTTGAGGGAATGGCTGGAAGTCTACATGAAGTTGGGGTGATAAAGTTTTCTATGTTATTCTCCTCCATCATTTTGAGGGATCATTTAAATGTGTGAATGACTCCAGCTACTTAGGCTTGATCCTGACTGTTAAGTCCTCTGGAAATGTTCATAATGTATTAAGTATAGTCACTGGGAAGTAAATCTAATTAGCAGAGATTCAGCAATGAAGATCCTCAAATAGCTCAGCAAACATTATCTTGTGCAATTGTTAAAATTTAATATTATGCCTTATACTTTGTTAGTGGCCTAGAACTGTCACGAATCAGAGAAAATTCTACCAAAAAGAAAATGTCATGTCTTTAAATATCACTTCTTGGTGCTGCATCATAAGGAAGAATGAATGCATGTCCCATCATAAATCCCATGTAACTGCTCACTCCAGGTACATATCCTGTCAAAATCTAAGGTTAGATGACATGCTTTGTTGAAGGTAGAGCCCAGGACCTCAAGCATGCTAGGCAAATACTCTACCACACCCTCAGTCTCCCAAACTTTTTTTTTACATTGATAAAGATGGAAGTTAGGGCCTTCAGGGCACTAGGTAAAAGCTCTATAACTAAGCTGTACTCTCAGACTTTTGAAGGTTTATCTTCTTCCAACATGGCAGTGATGGCACACACCTTTAATCTCAGCACTTGGGAGACAGAGGCAGATAGATCTCTGAGTTTGAGGCCAGCCTGTCTACAAGGTGAATTTCAGGACAGCCAGAGCTACTCAGAGAAGCCTTATCTTGGAAAAAAACAAAAAACAAAAAAAGAGATGGAGGATAAGAAAATGAAAGAAGAAAGAATGGAAGAAAAGAAACAAAGGAAAAAAAGAAAGAAGAAAGGAAGGAAGGAAAGAAGGAAGTCATTCATCTCCTTCCAAAGTTGAGTTAATGCTTTTAATTAACTGCTTTCCTAACTCCTTTCTCTAAACCACTGAGAAGAGGGTCAGCCTAGCTTGAGGACTCTCTAAGGCTTATAAACCTCATAGACACATAGTAACTAAATTTACTTCTCAAGGTGAAAAAAGGAAACATTTGAAACCCCCTTTGATGTTGGCATTTAATTCTAGTCCTTGGGAGGCAGAAGTTGGCGGACCAATGTGAGTTCCAGCCCAGACTGGGATATATAGTGAGATGCTGTCTCAAAAGAAAATGAACAAAAGAAAAAAAAAAACCTGTTTTTAGGTTTTACATTTTCAGTGGGATCTATAACAACTCCAGATTTTTGAAATTTAAAATTCATTGAGTTAGTAACCTAACACTTCCCATGAGTCCGGGAGAAGTGGAACGAGAAGCATCAGAACAGACTGTCTGCCTCTGGTGATCCCCTGTCCCCAGGTGCCTACCTATACAAGGAAACAAGAATGAGCTGCCTGCATCCTGAACCACTGTGCCTCTGCCCCTGTGGTCTTACAGGGCACAGAGCTAGGAGGAAAACTCCACCCTCACATTTCTGTGCTGCAAAACCATCACTGTATCCTGCAAGGTCATCCCTTATGTTATCACATTCTTGATGCATCCTTTTCCTCCTAAGGCAAAACCATGTGGCTGCAACTGTGCATTAGCCTTTAGGTGGAGGATTAAGGGGCCAGAATTATCTAAGAATCCCTAGAAAGGAGCAGCCTGGAGGCTAGGGTCTTTGCTTTACAGCTAAGAAGACTTATTATATATACAAGTTCATTAAAAATCCTAGCGTTGTTAAATGTACCAGAACCAAGAGCTAACCTATGCAGAGGCAGGAGAGGGTGGGAGCCCAGCCCAAGGAAATGTAGTGGATATATCCTTTCGTCATCTTTTCATTCTCTTCAAGCTCTCTGCAGACTGGGTGACCTTGATTCAGGCAATCTCTCCTAGAAACACCTTCACAGTAATACACAGAAAGGTCTGCAGCCCTTCTGATGCTGTTAAGTGGGCACATGAAGTTAGCTGTGACACACAGGATAACAAACAGGTCTCACAGAGCCTAAGATGTACACCAGTGCCTCTTTGAAAAAATGACATGGGAGCAAGGATGAGGCAGGTGGCGCTCTAGAGCACCATCGGATAGCATACTGCTGTCTAAACTCATCTAAGTGCTTTCCCATCAACAATACACAAGTCTGCACAAAAAGCCCATGAACCCTTTGCAAGGAGATCTTTATGAAACTCCCCCTTGGGTCCCTGCTATCTCCTCCTGTAGTTCCCAGACCTTAAATGGAAGGTCTTAGGAAGAGACTTAGGAAGAGAATTGGAGCTCAGTATAGAAATCAGTATGAAAGTTCCTCAAAAGTCTAAAAAGTAAAATTACCATGTGATTCAGCTGCATCACTCCAGGATCTATACCCAAAGGAATTCAAGTCATATCCATGTTTACTACTGGCCCACTTGCTATAACCTAGAATGAAGAAATCTAGTTTTCCATCGGTGGATGAAGAAAGAAAATGAGACATGGTAGACAATGGTGGTGCACACCTTTAATCCCAAAACTGGAGAGGGAAAGGCAGGAAGGTCTCTGTGAGTTCAATACTGGTCTGGTCCCAGGACAGCCAGAGTGACACAGAGAAGCCTTGTCTTAATAAATAAATTTTTAAAAGTCATAATGAAGTTGATTTTTTTTTATATTAAGGAAAAAAATAACAAAACAAGGATTCCATTCTGACTCAGAAAAAAATATTCTCACAGGTTATTTAACTGATAAAAGGAGAGTATCCAGTATCCTTAAAATTTTAATAAGACAAGGAGCAACTTTTTTGTAAAAGGTCAAAGATATAATCAGACTACTCCCTCACCCAAGAAAAAGGTAACATTCTTGTGAAGGTAAATAAGCCTGAAATAAGTAACAATAAGTAAGATATCATTAACATTATATTAAAGACTTAAACCAACAGATTGTAAAGATTGAACAGATTGAAACTTGTAAAGGCCTGAGACTTCTTATGGAGAAGCAGACATAGCTCCCAGACTCAGGGTGGAGGCAATCATAGGCTTTGATAGAATACTACGGATGTTGGCTTTATTAGTTTTTAAATTTTCCATTCCAGCAAATCCTCTCCTAGCTTAAGATCATGGAGAAATGCATGGCAATGTTTGCTGTAGCAGTCATTATGTCAAAAAAATTAGGAAGCTCAAATGTCCATGGGATAAAGAAATGGAGAAAATAGGTTTAAATTCATGCAATCTAATGCTGTACAACTGTGAAAATAAGACTCAGACACATTAACTTAGGTGAAATTGATAACCATCATCTTGGGTGAAAAGAGTTGCTTGGGAGAATATATATGGCATGAATCCATTTAGATAAGGTAAAAAAAATAATACAAAATTACCTGATATGAGAATGGCATTTTCCAAGATACTGTGGTTACAGCAGGCAGTAAAGAGTTTGATCTCTAAAGCATGATGATCTGGCTCTAATCCAATCTAGGTGGTGGATGATGTGTGTGTGTGTGTGTGTGTGTGTGTGTGTGTGTGTGTGTGTGTGTGTGTGTGTATGAGGGCCACAGCATGTGAATGGAATTCAGAGGACATCTCCAGGGACTCAGGTTTCGTCTTGCACCTTATTTAGTAAGGATCTTTTCGTGTGGCTTCTGCACCTGTGCTGTGTCTACCATAGCAGCTGGCCTGTGATCTCCTGCTATTCTTCCACTGGGATTACAGATGCTCCTCCCCTACAGGTAGGTATCCCACTTTTGTGGGTTCTGGGAGTGAAACAGGGTGTCAGGCCTGCATGTCTAGTGCTTTTACCTGTTTTGACCACCTCTCTGGTCAGGTTCTCTCACTCCATGCTGGAAGTCCCCAGTCTTTCTGTCTGGGAAGATTCATGAGCCTCCCTCTCCTGTGAAGCTCAGAGCTTACACACCACCATCTTTGTCATTGTGTGGGAGACAGCAGGAAACAAAAACCATCAAATTAGTTGAATTCACAGAAATTCTGTGGGTTTTAATAAAGAAGGAGTTTATATCAGACTTTCTGACAGGAACCAATGTTAAGATACACTCCAAAGTAAGGTCCTGATGCCATTTTCTGGACACCTCAAAAAGCAGAGGCTGTAGATTGTCTTGATAAAAACAAAGGATTGCTCCCCAGAACTGAGAGAGAGAGAGAGAGAGAGAGAGAGAGAGAGAGAGAGAGAGAGAGAGAATGACAGTATCACACATTTATACACCTAGGTAAACAGGAGGATAGGAAGAAAGGGACATATGTAGCCAGAGCCTGTGTCCCCCACACAGGCTATTCCTACACTTCTTCTTACTAAGGGCACTCAATAGTAGGGCAAGCAGTGCATGTTCTCATTGAATTAAAAGTTACACGCCACATAACAGTTCAGTGACTGTGTAACTCAATCTACAATAATCAGTTAAGAAGAAAACGCAGTGAGTGAGCCCTACATCCCTCTTCTTGTTTCCTAGAAACATTAAAAGATACCATCTTTGGTCATGGAACCCCTGCTATCCACTTAAGGATAATCAAGGAAAGAGCTAGAAAAAAAATACCTGGCTCCCCATACTTGCTTTGGCCTGTTTACTTTATTTTTTTTAATATGAAAACAGAAAATATTGGTAGTTAGGAAATTTTTTGGTTTATGTTACAGTTCATAGCAAGTTAATCTGTGTACCTCAAAACACAAAATTATCTATAAAAAATAAATAGAAGTATACTTTTAAGTTGACACAAAAATCCATATTTTCTCTCTTTTTTAAAATTAAAACAATTCACATTTTAACATCATGTAGTTTGTTGTGATATTGGGTTCCCACTTCTCCACCACATCCACCCGCACTCATGGTGCAGGATCAACCCAGGGTCTTGCACTGCTCACGCTAAACAGACACTATCATTAGGCCGTTGCTGCTGATTTTTTTTTAACTTGGTACTTAATGAGTACCCAAGGAACATGGGTGTTGCTGGGAGAGTGCTATTAGAAACCTATAGGACTATCATCCATGGTGTATGAGAAGAAATACAGAGGGTCAAAGACACTCTGTCACATGATAGTCTTCTTTATGCTATGGCACTGGATGAAAGGTAGCCCTGTTTTGAACAATACTGTGTCAGTTACAAACTCAGAAGAGACTAGGCATGGATGAAGGCTGTATACAAGGAGAAGAGATGCCATCTCCATAACTGAATGGGAAAGTAATCTTTCAGTGTTTCCTTCTGCCTTGTTCACTTTTTAAATTTTTGCACAACTGGCTTCTGTTTCCTGTACTATTCCAAAATTTCACACCACACCATGGAAATTCCTTTCCCTTTATTGTGTGTGAATTAAGGGTGTGCTCTGGCCAAAGTCCAGGGGACTTTCCCAACAGGCGGGGCAATGGGTACAGGTAAGCACCTCATTAGCTCTCTGGATGCCAGCTCTTCCTTTCTTGAGAGAAAAAGTTAAGTTACTTGTCCAGGACAACTTTGTGTGTCCTGCTTTTTACAGCACAGGCAGCTTGTGCCAAGAATCCTGGACAGGACACACATGGCTTGTCCAGACAGACAGAATCTAGAGGGGACAAATCTACAGGAGTGTGTGTAATATCAGGTCTGCTGAAACCCAAGTCAATATAGGTAAATAGAAGCTGCTGGCTAGAAATCAGATAGCCGGGTGCAGCACCCAAGGGGTGAGCCCTGGGCTCCTGAAAGTGACCACAGTGTGTGTGGAGAGCACTGGCTGGTGGGGCTGACAGTGATTTAATACACATCTCTACACACTAAAAGATCTCAATAAGTGTTGTTGACTGACTGTCCAACTAGCTTTGACCTCCCCTGCACAGAGGGTGGGGGTCACTAAATAAACTTAAGGTATTATCATAATAATACCTGTTGGCTACGAATGTCCTCAAGATGAATGAGTGCCTTTTAAAGGCCAAAATGGGTTTTTCTGCAGAATGACAGTAGGTGAATACTAACTTCAACATCATCTGAATGGGACCTTATATTGCTTCAACTCTGCCCTTTGCTGTATGGCTACCAGCCTCCTGGAAAGGCAAACAGTCTCCTCAGACAGTAGAGCCAAAAGCTGACCTATCTTGACATTCATGATTTGCTCTGCCATGATTGACTTGGAGCCTTAGAATGGAATGGTCCTGAACACTTTGTCATCCACCCAAGGATAAGACTGTCCTAAACACATCTAGAGCTGGGTCCTGACTTCCCTATCCCCTTCCCCCAAGACAGCCCCTGGAAGAGAATTTCCCTCCAGCCCCCCAACACTCCCAGGAAACCATACCAGTCAGATTCTTTTGTGCTTGACCCTAGTCTTCAAAAAAGTGATTACTCAATTCCTTATTGTTTAGTCTTCTGGGAGAACGAAAGCCAATACTCCAATACCCCAAGCTAGTATTGAAATTCAGAAACACATTAATTTTCTAACTTAGGGCTTTACAACTTGATTGCTGTAATGAATTCCCGATAAACTCTAGCTCTTCATAAATATTTATCTTTTCCTAATCTCTTCTTTGCCCCTTCCACCTTCAGCCCATTTCCAATTCAAACCACAAATTCACAGTTATTGAAGAGAAGAAAGAAAAAGAGAAAAAGACATACAAAAAATCACATAGCATACCCAAATAATGGCTTTGACCCAACACTGAGGTTTCCTTTTTCCTCTTTTGTAGGGAGGTAGAGTGTACCTGTCAAGATTGAGGACAGCCAATCACTCTTCCACATGCTCAATAATTCACAATGCCAATTCTTGAAATTACCTTTAGTGAGAAGCCTGGAAAACAGTTGAAAAGCAATTTTGTTAAACATTAATTATATTACTGAGAAACTCATATTTTTCACTGGATAAATATTTGCTTTGTATTAGACCATTTAAAGACATGGGACAATATGGACTTTGCTGCCTTTGTTTTTAAATTTTGTAGGATTTTTTGGCTTTAGTAGGGGGCTATATCTTCTAGAAGGAGCTTAAAGTATTTGAGCACGATCACTTGATTAGAGCCAGCTATTTTTTTTTTTTTTTTTTTTTTTTGGTATGGTGGATACACCTCAGAAGAAGTCTGAGAAAAAGCTGCTTCTCATACACAGGTTTGGAAATCCGAAATGCTGGTGTATATGCAGGGTGATAGACACAGGCCCTCTTCCTTTCCTAGATCAATTTGCCAAGATACAAGGTCTCCAGGAGATTTTAATGAGGAGGGCACAGGAGTGAAAGGAGAGGCAGGAACAGCTCAACGGTTTCCTTCACCTGGGAGACTTGCACAGAAGTCAATGGAGTTATTCATATACAGTTTTGCGAAGCTGCTCCACGAAGCCTTTCTGGAACTTTTCTATTAGTATCCTCCACTTACTCTATTTTTAATAGATTTCAGAGGAAAGAACAAGAAGTGTCTTCTGTGGCCCCTGAAGCAGTCTGGCTTACAGACTCAGGCTCCTTATTGGCATGTGTCTTCTCAAACATGCTGGCTTTGCCGGTCAGCTTCAGTCAAGTTTCTTCTGCTATCTTATGTGATCCAAGAGAGCTGCCAATCTCAGTTCCTATAGCAGTGCCATGACAACCAGGAATTCAGGTCATTTGTGTTCCCCCCAAAATACACTCTGAACTAAGAAAGGGGTTTAAGGAGAAATAAAAACTTCACAGACCACAATGAAAATGTGAGTTATTTCCATGGAGCCATAAAATGTGGGTGTTTGGGAGATGGCACAGTTATTTCTGCCCTAGTAGGTCTGATTTCAGTCTCTAAGATCAAGCTGTCTGGATTCAGATCCTCTATAACCAGACAAATATTCTGTAGTAGGGATGAGTCCTCTACCTTCCTGCCCTGTCAGCTGGATGTAATATCAAAAAAGCTGACAAAGAATTTAGGAGTGTAAAACCCACATAACAGTGCCTGAGGCTAGGAGGGAGCAGAGAGTTGGATGAATATAACCGGGAAGCGTAACAGTGACGTGGGACACAGCCCACTAGTCTAGCACTCGAGTTAGGGAGGGCCAGGTAGACCCTCAGCCCCAAAGAAATAAAAGGAGCTAGGAAGAACTCCCATCACAGTGTTTGTCTTGCACCTGGGGGCCCTGGATTGAATCCTAGCATCACCACAAAAATAAATGCACAACTGTATCCTTAAGGACAACAGGTTTCTGTGGCAGGGTGGGAGCATACTTTCCTAGAATGTGCAAAACCTGAGTACAAAGAAAAAAACGCAAAACAAAACCCAGTGACAAGACCCAAAATTTACCATCTCCACACACTGGCAGTTGTGTACATTTCCTAGAATAGTCTTTCCCAGGACTATAAACTGCTCATCTAAAAAAGGTTCTGAAAAATTGCTATGGTTATTTATATACATCATGTACAATTTCATCACATCAAGCATGTGTGTGTATGCTTCAAATTAGCACACTTCACTGCCTATCCTTAAGTAAACATTTGATTTACATGCAAATTAAGCAACTAGCCAATTATACAGCTGGCTAAAGATGTAAAAGACAGCACTCATTTCTATAGTGATGCTGCTGAGGTTCTAGATATTTGAACTTACCTTGGATTCACATGAGTCCCCAACCCTATATAGAAACAGCTACCTAGAAAATTGGACATGCAACTCATTGGTAGCAGCTCACATGTGGCTCTGGATGTATCTTGAACACAGCAAAAAGGGAGACATACGAATAACTGTGGGCAAGGAGTAGAGGACTAGCAGCACACTGGTTGCAAAGATGAAAGAGCTAAACTTGAACTATTTCCACACTGTCATTGTAGAAAACTCATTCTCTGAATTGCATATCACCTATTGTTCTATTTTTCAGGTAAACCCACAATAATGAAATATAGAAATAATAACCCATTTTTGTTACCTCTTGGCATCATCATAATTATCATTTGATGACACAATTATATCAGCATATACAAAGTTTGATAAAAGTGTTCTACATCTATGTTTTATCTTATATGCTTTGTCAGACATTCATTGCATTATAGAGCAGACCATTAACAAGCAGCCTGCATCTAGTCTCTGGTAGGTCAGCTGTTGTACTTCCTGGAACCAAGTAGGCACTCAGCCAGTGCTAGCTAAAATTTAACTTTTCTAGAGCTTCACATAAATCTGTTTTTGATGTTTCTCTTGTTTTTGTCTTTCATGAAGTGAATACAACCTTAAGGGAGTTGATAGGAATAAATGTCACAGATATTCAAAAGACAGAGGAATATTCTTGTATAAACCCAATCTTCACATCTTCTGACAGAGACAAAGCAGAGAATAGAGTGAAACAGGATGAAATCAGAAACAATAAAAGAGACTCCAGGCAGGAAGATATGAAAACAAACACTACAATGGATTCTGTGTTTTGAATCATTTTGGAGCATGTGATACACAGCAGTGTTATTTATCACCCTTCAAATCCATACACTATTCTGGCTTCTGAAATATTTCTTCTTTTAATTTAAAAGAAAGTATAAATTACTGGGTTTTAAATTTCAGAGCAACATTTGAAAAGAGGATCTATAGAAATGGCTCAGCAGTTACAAGCATATATTGCTCTTCCAAAAGATCCAAGGGCAGTTTCCAGCCCTCATGTCAGGGGACTCACAACATGCTGCAGATCCTGTTCCAGGGATCTGACACCTCCAGCTTCTGAGGCACCACACTCACCTGTGCCAACACATGACTGAAAATAAACTTAAAAGAGGAGAAGAAAAATCCCTCCAACCATCTATAATCCAAGTCAGCCAATGTTAGACAGGACATCCCTCTCCGTGTCTATATAGAAAGGCAAAATGGTAGACAGTCAGACATCTTGGGAAAGCAAACCAGAAGACCTCAGAAAAATTCCCATCACATTGCTTATATCCTTTACTTTGTGCTTATTCAAGTATTTTTCTCTTAAACTGATAAAATTACTAGGGGCTAAATTCCTGGAATTCCTGGAATTCAGATGTTTTCCAACTGTAGAAAGGGAATGTAAGCCCTCCAGGTGATTACAATAGTCATTTCTAGAACCACATTTCAACTATGGACAATATCTAGTGCTGGCTATGAAAGATGAGGTTATTAGCTGACAACAGTTTTAAATATAAAGTTTTTAGTTCCATAAGTTACCTGCCTGTGGCTACATGTGTTCAGTTCAATCTTCTGTATCATTTCATGCTTTATATTCCTGTTCACTGAATCCGTTCCCACTTCTATTGTGAGAATAACTCCACCATAAGATTAGTTTATCCATTTTTAAGTTGTTAGATTTTTAAAAAATCTTTTTATTTCTCAATTTTACAGTATTCTTTCACTTAGTTTTGAGAATTTCTTTTTAATTTTTCTTTGGAGATGACCTCAGCTTCACTAAATAACCCCTGAAATAGCACAAAGGACTTTCATATACTCTATTCTCAGCTTCCTCAGCTGGTAAAGTCCTGCTTCTAAAGCCACAGACAGTTATCAAAGTCAAGAACCAAGAACCCAGTGTCTTCTTTCTTTTTTTTTGAAAGATTTTTTTATTAGTATTAAGAAAACACTGTTTCACCTCTCCAGCTTTCCCTCTAAATGTCTACAATCCAGGGACCAATCTAGGATTACATATTTTATGAAGTTACTGAACATTTCTTTCATTTTTCCTTAATTCCTACTATCAGTAACTATGCAGGTCTCTGTTATGGGAATTTTCTTCTGATCTTTGGTTTATTATTTCTTCTAACTTGACTTCTCCCATTTTTACATGATCAATTTTAAAAGAAAGTAGCTGCACATTTATTTTGGCAAAACACTCTTTTCTTGCTTCTGGAAACTTAATACATTCAAGACTTCCTGTTTCTGGTGGTGGGAAAAGAACTGGGGGCTATGTCTCTGCTGGACAAGCACACATCCACTTTTTAACAGAGCTATTTGGTACCCTGTAAAATGGACCAGGTCAATGGGCTGAAATGTTTTTCTGGCACAACAATACCAAAAGTGCCTAAATTCTGAACCCTAGTGAAAAAAAACTGGGAAGGGGTCCTTGTACAGCATGAAGGTTGAGGGGAAGAAAGCAGCCTCATGTTGTCTGTTAGTCCCTGCACTGACTACTTCTTGGTAGTTAGCTATGTAGTAGAAGTCCAAGACAATGTCAGGTGTGACCCAGAGTACTGATATCAGTGAGCCTAAGCCAAGGCAAGTACCTAGCTCCCTCTAGTCCCTATAAATGAGGAAGGAAATCCTCCTTGTGGCAGATACTAGCTAAATGCTCTGATGGTCTCAGATGGATATATCCTAATGGACAGAGATGGCTACATCTATATTTTTTTTTATTTTTGCTCTTACTTATACTACTATTCATCTTACTTACGTGTGAGTAGTTCTGTACAGACTGCTACTTCCTCTGACCTAATGGAACTAAATTGTCCTTGATGACTTTCCCACTTTTATTTGAATGTAGTGTGTCCCTGTCTATGAGGTTACATGTGAGGGCTGAAACTGCCCTCAAGCTACATTCTGCAGAGATTTAAATTCTAAAGATGGAAATAATATGAGCAAGTTCACATCTTTAAAGGATTCTTTTGTTTGCTGCTGGTTGGGGACAAACACAGGAATACTGGGCCCATTTCATAGCTACTGAAGTAGCCCTGAGAAACAAATGATAGTTTAGACCATGAGGGCCTCACAGGAGTAGGTGTAGGATCAGCTGCTTTTACTTGTGAGCAGTACAGAACATAGAGAAAAGTAAAGAAGGCATGGTATGTCTTGGTTTAAGGAAAGGTAGATTGACATGAGTGGATACATCATTTTATCAAAATGAACACTGAGAAAGGAAGAAGGCAGGACACAGAGTACATGCAACAAGAAAGCAGAAGTTGGGCTAGAGAGATGGCTCAGTGGTTAAGAGCCCTTCCAGAGGACCCGGGTTCAATTTCCTGCACCCATATGGCAGCTCACAACTGTCTATAACTATTTCTGTGGTATCTGAAACTTTCACACCAATGCACATAAAATAAAATGAATTTTTAAAAAGAAAACAGAAGTTCCTCCAGAGAATAAATAAGAAATAAGCATGGTGCAGAAGATTTATCACAGGCAATTTTCCTCTGTTGCTTGCATTAGGCACTTTCAACTACGGGTTCCTCATCTCTTTGTATCTGTACATCACAGCAGACATACCAAGTTGTGTATATATTAGAAAATTTCCCCACTCTCCTTTCTTGCTAACAGATTTCCAGCTTTGTTCAAACCAGTCCTTCTTAGAAATGATAGATTTCTATCTAAGTGGGCTCATCAGATATAGGGGCTTGCTGACAAGTCTGATGACCCAGGTTCAACCCCAGGGTCCCACATGATCGAAGGAGAGAACTGACAGCTAACAGTTTTCTTCTGATTTCTGTACATACTTATACACACACACATAACACACACATGTGCCTACACACAATATATTATTAAAATATTAAGTATCTGAGTGTGAGACAGAATAAACCATCACTACCATCTCAGTTTGTGCTAAAAGGTTTGTAACTTATGAATCTGCTCATCAGATAGGCAATCTCTGAAGACTTTGTGAGGTTACAACTCAAGCTAAGTATTTATGAGTAAATTGGAGATCAAAGATGAAAATTCTAGAGACACAACAACATAGAAAGGGCCAATCCCATTTTATATTCTGACTCCTTATGACACATACCCTCTAAGACCATGCAAAACTCATGGAAAAGTTTCATTTCCCCAAGCAAAGGTCTAATTATCCCTTTCACATAACTGTCTGGGACATCTCAGGCCAGCAGCAAAAATACGGTTAGTGTGGACTTCTTGTTCCTCCCTCCCAGTGACAAGGCTAAGTACACATAGTGTTGGGCAGAGATGTCCTTCCCTTCATCAGAAGCCTTTCTAGTGAGCTGCTAATTTATCAGTACTTTCTCAGGCTCTATGCACAGATGTCAAGAAAAGATGCAGAGATACACAGAGTGAAAAAGAATGGCTTCTGTTTATAACTACAGAGAAGAGCCCAATGAAAAATGTAACTTTTAAGGACTTAAAATTTAATGTAAGTGGGCATGAGGTGGGGGTGAGTGAAAGAAAGGGAGGGAGGGGGAACTGTGGATGGAATGTAAAATAAAAAATAAATAAAATGTTGAAATAGCCATCAAGTTAAAAAATTAATGTAAGATATCCATTCTCACCAGTATGAGAGAGGACACCACCAAAGAACTAACAGCCACTAACCAGCTCAATGGAGATCTACAAAAAGCTTTTAGCATGTACTCAGCTCTGGAAAGTGCCTTTACTTGAATGAGTACTCTTGTTATAGCAATAAAAAAGATGATACCTTAATGACTCATGCAATGCAAATTTAGTGGTAAATTTAAATTTTAAATAAATATTATAAAAATCAAATTATAGAAAATTATTTCTCAAAATCCTACAGCAGTGACTTGTCAGAAAGCTGGGTAAGCTTAAGTAAGATCATTTCAGATTATGTATACACTGCTGAACTAGTTCAATGTAATTTTCCTAAAATTGTATTTTCATTAAAGCACCTCCCAAAGCAAAAATGCATTGTAATTATGCTCAAAGATATTCTTTGAATAAACAGGTTTGAGATTGCAGTGATACATGTCCATAAAGTTGTTTTTTAAATGTGTAGTGGGAATAAACTGCACTGACCATGAGCAATGGGATGCTGAGCAGATTCAGAGACACTATTAAGATAAAGCAAGTAGCTAATACCCTACACCTAGCAGACACTTTGAAACACCACTGTACTGTTATTGCTATTAACAATCTCTAACTATGAAAGCAAATACAGATGGAAACAAAAGCAACTGTCCCAAATCTGTAGTTCTCTCTATAAACTCATTTGTGAGCTGTTGGCAATGTAGAGCTGGGGCACAGGGAGTCCTGGCTAGTGGCTGACCCTTACAGAGCAGTGAAGAAGACAGAAGCTAGTACAACCAAGTCAAAGGTCAGAATGGCTAGAGTACCAACTCTGAATGCACTGTTGTACAGTACCCAAAAACTGCTGTATGAACTGATGATTAGGACCTGAGCCACAATAGTGCTCCCTCCATTGCACACTGACTCACATTGATAGCCCACTGGCTAATCCAATATTTATTTCACAAGCACTTATGAAGTATTTAGCATGTGTCTGGTGCCATGGCAGGTCCTGGAGATGCTACTGTGAAAGGGGAAAAATGGATCCCCCACTTCAGCGTCTTCCCCTCAGAAGAGTAGCAGGATAACAAGTAATATGAATAATCAAAACAGAGAATTTCAAATGGTGACTGCTTAAGTGAGGAAATCAGGAGCAACTGAACAAATAGTGAATCAGGGTGCAGAGGGCCAGCTGTGACGCAGTGGAAAGAAGGAGGCACTTGAACTGGGAAAGAACTGACACACTTGTAAGTTGCTATAGAAACTTAACCTCTTTGCTCCAAGGTCACTTTGTTCTAGTCTTAGAACTAGACTAGATGTAATTTGCAATACAGGTTGGCTTCATCATATAAAAGTGAGGCACAGAGACAAACTTGGGATGAATGAACAGTGACTGTTCAGGACAGATCCAGGGAAGATGTGCATAAAGAGAGAGAAGTAGGAGAAACCAGGAACAATCATGTATGATTATTAGGCTTTCTCCCATGGAGTTATGTCAAACTACTGAAACATCAATCATGCAAACTGAAACCTGGGGCAGGGTCTCTGGTGACATCTAATTATTCCTCCTTCCTAAAGTTTAAACATTTGCATAGTTCCTACTACTTGAGTGTGGGTAAGACTTGTGACTTGTCTCTAACCAGTAGACAGTAATAAGTTGTCACTACCATGGTGACATTGCATTGCTCATGAGCTTATGCCCTCTTTCTGGCTGTTGAGTAGACCCATATAACTAGGAGCCAAGATGGCCTCTAGCCAACAGCCAGCTAGAAACCACCGGGACTCTCAAACAGGAGACAAGAAACCAGATTTAGTCAACAACCCCAGGAGGCTGAATAAAGATTCCTCTGAAATCTGTTCCAGGTATCTTGAATTCATCTTATGAGAGAATTTGTAGTTGGACACCAGAGAAGTTGTACGCAGCTAGAACTCAGAAGGATGAGGTAACACATGCAAATGTCAAGTCACTAAGTTTGCCATGACTTCTTATGAACAAAATAAAATAAATAAAATGGCATTGATGAAGGGCTCAGGTAGGTAGGTAAAGAAGCAGGTAAACATCCCCCAGGAGTAATGATGTGAGGGTGGGAAAATTATTTCAAAGAAAAAATGTTTAAGTATTTGTGGACTTGTAAGGAAAATATGTAACTAATGATCATAAGTGAATCCTTATGTACAGATTTTAATTTGTTTTTGAAAGTTATGTAACTTGTGGTTGTGGTTAATCTTATCTTGCCTAAAAATATTTTATTAAGGGGCATAAATGAGATAAGAGGGAAAAAAGAGATGCAGAAGGAAAGATGGAGAAGAAGAAAGATCTGGGAGGAAATAAAAGGGAGCCATTAGGGGGACAGAAGGAGAGAACCGGAAATAAAATTATAAAAAAAATACAAGGGGAAGGAGCAGAGCAGGAAGAACAACAAGCAGAGAGAAAAATAAAATAAAGAATTAGGCTTTGACCTTCAAAAAAAATCCCCCAGAAACGGTCAAGATGTTAGATACACAAGGAAGGATTTGTATAGTGTTACTTCACATCTTTCCTGTGGTAGGAAGCTGATAGTTAAGACTTGCTCCCTGCTCAACAGAAACTGAGATGAGAAGAGGCATGCCAGGAGGAAAAAAAATTAATTCAAGAAATGCACAGCCATGGTCCTAGATAGAGTTTTTGCTCATAAAAAAAAAAAGACTGGAAAGATGGCTCAGTGGTTAAGAACACCAACTGCTCTCCCAGAGGACCCAGGTTCAATTACCAGCACCCACATGGTAGCTCCCACCTGTCTGTGATTCCAAGATCTGACACCCTCACATAGATATACATACAGGCAAAACATTGATATACATAAAATAAAGAATGAAGTTTAAAAGGCATGATTATAATAAAATAATGCATATGTGTGATACTTGTCAAAACCCAAAATGTTAAGAGAATATAAAACAGTAAGTTAATTCCCCCTCACCTCCCTACAGATACTCAGTTCCACTCTGGAAAGATTACAGGTCATGGTCCTACAAGATGGCTCAGAGGGGAAAAGGTATTGTCACTGAGCCCAACAACTTGAATACAACCTTGGGATGCAGATAAGGGTAAGAGTGAACTGACCCCCCCAAATTATTCTCTCTGACCTCCACATTCACAATGTAACATGCACAAACACTCATACGCACACACATATAAATGTAATAAAAAATGTTTAAAGTTTGTTAGCCATTACAATTTTAATGTATTTTTTTTCAGAAATTTTCTACTCATGCACGTGTGTACTTTTAATATATTAGCTTAGCTTTTATCTACAGTTCTGTCTGGTGCTGGTTTTCTTCAAACCAAGTATTGGAGATAATGTTCAATACTAACATTCCTATCAGCCCATTCTTGCATACCCCTGCACTCTATTCTTCTAACACAACCAGTGGCATCAATCCTCTATGGATTAGCACAGATCAGGTGCTATTTCAATGTTTTGACACTGACAATAAGTACAATAGGTGAATCTGCACACATCTCTAGACTGGGATATCTGTAACTGTAGGTAGAATTTGGGGACCAAAAAAGATGCACCAGACAGCACTGTACATATTTTATCCGGTGCATAACCTACAAGATAACAATGTTAGCCTCACTTTGGACAACATCGCTTACTGTCAAATATTATTCTGTAACTAACAATAAAAACAATAGCTAGTCTTGTTTTTGTATTGTTTTGTATCCACCTGAATTTATAAAACCTTCAGGGATCTGGGGTTCAAGGTACGTATAGACATACAGAATGAGCCCCAGTACATGAGAGGTAGATGCAGGAGGATGAGAAATGGAAATCAGTCCAAACTATGTAAGGTCTTGCAGCCATCTCAACAACATTTAAAAACTTTCTTTTACTCTTGAGGGTCTCTTATTACCTGGGATAATATTAGGATTTGTAAGAGTAGCAATGTGCATCGGATACAATAGAAGCATGTGTGGTCCATTTAGAAAGACTACAGATCCTTTTATAGATGTCCACAGAAAGAACTTGTACTTCTCAGGCAACTGTCACCTGAGAATAATCATACCTGAGGACTAAAAAGAATAGACCTTTCCAGGTGTGAAAGCTGTCCCCATTACTCATCTGTCATGTGGCAGCATAGTGGAGAAGAGACCCCACCTCACCCCACCCCCACCCCCACTTCAACCCCACCTCAGGTGGAAGAGCTGGCCCTGAGGTCGTAAGAGCTGCCCTTTCATGAGCTGCAGTGCTTAGGAGAGTGGCCCCTGCACCTCTACTGGGCATACCTCAAGTAGAGCTGGCCCTGAAGGTGTAGGTGTGGGAGAACCAGCCATGAGGATGTGAAACGGGGGAACTGTCCACACTCCTTGCTCATAGCTTCAAGGGTTGAACTAGCCAGGGCAATGCAAGAGAGCTCACCCTGGTGGTGACGACAGCGGAGAGCTGGCAGGCTGTCCAACCCTGTAACTACCCAGGCCTAGAACCAGGGTTTAAGTATTGGCCCACCCCAATATCCTCCCCTTCTATGATCTGCTGGAGCACTGGTACAGGTAGATTGGTCCTGCTTACCCAGGGCTCCAATATCTCCATGACACAGGGCAGCAACAGGCTGTCCAGAAAGAGTCCCAGTGAGGGCCCAGTGCAGCAAGCTTAAAGGGGGGCTTAAAGCAAACCAATGATTCTTTGCAATGAGTCCCTGCATGTAAAGATGTATGGATAAAGGGGTTTACTGCATCACTCACTGTATTACATTGCAGCTTCCATGACCAGATTTTCTCTTTCTTTCTTCCTTCCTTCCTTCCTTCCTTCCTTCCTTCCTTTCTTTCTTTCTTTCTTTTTTTCTCTTTCTACTATTCCTTTATTATCTTAAATTACATTTGGGAGGGAAGTTGCAGATGGAGAGGGCACATGCAAGGGGACAGGAGATAGGTAAGATAGGATATAACATGAAAGACACAAAGAGTAAATAGAAAATAAAGTTAAAAATAATGTAGAAACAAATTACAAAAAAATTAATAATAGCCCTTTTCTTCCTCTTTCTAGTAGAGGATCCACCCAGTAAGAACAACTCAAAAATTCTCTCATATAAACCAAGAGATTAAAGAAAACAAATGAACAAACGCACAGATTTATAGAAAAGGGGCGGAAATGTTTAATTAACATGTATTAATTTTCTGTTCCGACCGTGTGCAGTAGCTTTGAAGTAGCCTGTGAACTCGCAAAACTGTTGACTCACGGTAAGAAAAATATACAGGGACAGCAAAGGAGCTACTGAGGTCTCTCCCGCTAGGGCAAGGCTTTGCCAAAGACTGGATTATTTTTTAAATCTATTTTTGTAGTGAAAGGAAGCCACAGGCATCTGAATCCTGGCTTCGCAGCCCGACACCTCTTTTCTGCCAATGCATGGGGAGCACCTTCTGAAAGGCTCTTCTGGACCATAGGTGGGTATGAAATGAGATGGGAGTGTTGGGTGGCTTTGTTTTTGTTCCCTGGCTCTCCATCTTCCGGGTATTTCTCTTCTCCAAAGGACACTCTGTCCCCACCACAGCCACTCCTGATCATCCCCAAACACAAATCCAGATTCATTTTGTAAAGATTCATGAGTGAAGGCTTGTCCTGTATTTTTGTTTTCCCCGGCTATAGTCTCCCTGTGCCAACAAAAATGAGTGTATTCGTGTTTTATTTTTAAAAAACCTTTTTACAAATCTTCAGTGGCTCTTTCAGTATAAAATATTCATACCTTGACTGCAAATTATGGTTAGGAACATAACCACTCAACGAGTACTTTTAGGTCAGATTCATTTCACATTCATACAAGCAGGAGAGGAAAACTTTGAAAACACAAAGTGTCCTTTAAAGGTGAGAAAACCTGAATGAAGACATGGGAGGAGGGGTGGCCATTCCCACCCCTGTTGAGCGTCTTTGCCACAGAGTCAGAGTCATTTAGGGTGGTGAGCAGGCTTTGGCAGGCAGCAATGGAGGGCGCAGGACAGGACACCCAAATTGAGGATTTTCTCCAGCCATGAGCCCTTGTGGAGAGTCAAGGTAAGCCAGTTAACTCCCACTGTCTGTGCTACATCTTTTCCCTTCTGGTCCTTGCAGAGGCTCTTCTGAGCATCTCCTGTAGACAGCTAGAAAGCTGATTTCACTACAGATTTGGATGCTGGGAGAAAATGATCCAGATATTCAAAACATACTTCTTAGTTTCCGTGAAATGATACCTGTCAGGTCTGGTTGCAAATCATTTTGCAAATGCAAATTCAATCGCCCAAAGCTTTAGGATCTTTCTTTCCCAAGCATCCTTTTAAATGCTGTCAGATATTTTTAGAAGAAAAATGTTACTTGGGTTTATGCCTTGAGTCTTCTAGAATGGAAGTGGTTTTCAAACACGAGGTTTCATTAGACAACAAATGGAGGGAAATGTGCCACCATTTCTGAAGCCTGCTTGACAGTGAGTTCTGTGATGGACACAGATATTGTGAGGGGCACTCCCCTGACTTTGAGGTCACACTTGCTAACATTTTAGATAACCTGATTCAGCCTCTCTTGGAAAGGTCACATTTGACTGAGCTTCAGACATGAAGGAGCCTTTGAACTGGTTTGATCTAGAAGTGTCAAAGTGTTGGTCCTGTTTCACCCATCTTCCTCCTGTGAACTTGGTCTCATGCAGGGTGACAAATGGGACCTAGCTTCTATTGCAAGTCCCTCCCGTTACCTTCAAGAAGGGAGAATAGAAATATTTTTCAGAAGAGTGAGGCAGCGTTCTCTCTATGTACCTGAGGAAAGAACCTGCTTTTGAACTCTCACTGTGGTCAGAGGCTGAGGTCACACTTAAGAACTCAAGCCTAAGACTCAAGATACCTGTCACAGCTAGAAGCCCTGGGCAAAGCCTTCTTCTGAATGGACACCAAGGACAGGGATATGAAAGCTAAGACAGTTACTCCGGGGAAAAGTCAACCCCAGTGGGAGTTAAGAAATAAGTAAGATTTGTCCTTTCTGACATTGGGTTTTCCTCAGTGTTTTCTCAATGCCCAACATATGTCAATACCCAACTTGAAGTTAAGCCTTAACCTCCAATGTGACTGTGTTTGGACAGAGGACTTTTAGGAGGTAAACAAGGCTGAGTAAGGCCCTAAGGATGTGGTCCTCATCTGAGAGGCTTGGTAGATATAAAGAGAAAGTATATACTCCAAAGAAAGATCATGTGAGAGCAGCAAGGAAGGGGACCCCTTAAGCCCAGAGGCAGCTCTTGCAAAAACTCACCATGCTGCACCCTGATTTCAGATCAATGAGAAGATATATTTTGCTGTGTGTATGTTTGTGTTTGTATATGTGTGTGTGTACGTGTGTGTGTGTGCATGTGTATATTTGGCAATACTAGTGATCATTCCCAGATTCTTATGCATGCTAGGCAGAACTCTACGATTACATCTCCAGGTCCAGGCTTAGTTTCTTGGAGCAGAGTCGTGCTATGAAGCTCAAATTAGCCTTGAACTTGAACTTGCTACGGAGCTCAGACTGGTCTCAAACTCACAATCCTTCTTTCTTCTCCCAAGCTCTGGATTATAGGTATCTGCCAGCACATTCATTCATTTCTATTTTTTTTAAGCATAAAGGAAAAAGGGAAGGAGAAGAGAAGGAGGAAAAGAAGAAGAGAGGGAAGAAAGAAAAGAGAAAATGGGAAGGCAGGAAAGAATTGGTAAAAATAGAAAGCTTATTACAGCAGAAGTATAATGATTGCAGACATGTATAAATGGGCCAATTAAAGCTAGCACGGGTCTATCCTAAAGGATTAGAATGTGACAGACACCATATCAAAGGCCTGCCCCAGCCAGCCCAAGACAATTTAGCCTCGTTCTTCATCCAGGATATTCACCATTCAAGAGCCTTAAGACCTGATGATGTTCAGTCTCTAGGCCCTAGAACTTTAGCCAGTGAGAAGATAAAATGTTTTTCTACCAATTCTGCTAGACATCACTGCATCCTGCTGTGCCAGTGCTGATAATAGCTGGTAGGTTCATTGTCACTCATTATTTTGTCTCCTCCATGGGCTTGCTCATTTCCTACCACTGATAGCACTTTTTGTGTTGATTCTAAGTGTTGCTGGTGGTTCCCTTTGAGCCAGCCATAGTGAGACCAAAGACCTTCAGCTTTTCACTCTTCCAAACTCTGCAAGTAGTACCTCAAGGGTGGGTGTCAGACTAAAGAGAGATACCTGCTTCCTATTTCTACAAATAGGATAGAAGTAAAGGAAATCTAACTTATAGATTGCAAGCCCCTCCTCAGGCCCCTGTGTCCCTTCTTCTGGTCTTTCTGACTCAAACCTGGAAGGCCCCTTGCCCTCCTTTCTCCTTATTTCCAGTACATTCTTGCTTCATGTATTATAGATGATTCTGTTGTGTTGATCAACTACTTAATAATTATGTGGGGTTTTGCTTTAAAATAAAAAAGAACTTAATTTCTTACCCTTTTGTCATTGAATAAATCTGGGCCATCACCTCCTTATGGGCACAGTGGCACTAACGGCTTGCCATGTCTTTACATTCTGTCTATGTTAAAGCCCCCCCAAAACACTGTTTCCAAACCCTAGCAGGCTTCCTGCTCCAAACTGTGCGGTAAATGGGTGTTCATCATTTCTTCTATCAAAATATATTCTTAGTGACACTTCTACAAAACTCTCAGATCCAATCCACCAACTTAAAATTTTTTTGTTGTGATTTTTGAGACAGAGTTTTATGTATCCCAGACTGAGCCCAAACTCAGTACACTGCAGCATTTGTCCTTGAACTTCTGGGCCTTCTGCTTCTGCTCTGAAATGCTGGGATTACAGGTGTGCATTCCCATGCTTAGATTCAGTCCAGCACTGTCGGAGTTTCTGACCTGGCAACCCAAACTGCTGTATACAGAGTGAATTAATATGTGTCCATGGCCATTAAGGGAGCGGGTCATATTCCATGTTTTCAAAGAGCTTTCATACATAAAGGATACTCAATAAGTGTTTGTCAAATGGATCAAAGAACAGCTAAATCTTAGGTTATTTATTAGATTATGCTCCATGCCCCTGTCACTTTGTCACCTTGACACAGTGGAGAGTCATGTGAGAGGTAGACCCAAAATGACAAGTGTCTAAAGTAGATTAGCCTTGGGGTGTGACTTGGGGGAACTGTCTTAATTATTAATTGATGCCAGAAGGCTCTGACTACTGTGGAAACTATAGTCCCTATCTCTTGAGCTAATATCTAAATTTAAGCCTATGTAGGAGGAATCCAGGGAGCCTGCATAAAGGTTCCTGCTTTGAGTTCTGGCTCCACTTTCCTTAATGTTAGATTTTAACAGGCAAGTGAAGAAAAAATAAACATTTCTTGGGGGTTATCACAGCAACAGAGCAAAACAAGGACATTCCAGTCCAGAAATTTACTGTCTTACTATTCTTGACACTACAAATCTAAGATTAATGCCTTGGCAGGGATGGTTCCTTTTGAGGTTTCTCTTGGTCTTGATTACCATCTTCTGCCTGTGTCTTCACACAGTTCTCCCTGTGAGTACCCCTCTAACCATACCACCTCTAGCAGGGACAACAGTCACACACATTAGGACCTATCTAATTACTTTGTGTAACTTAATTATCTTTTCAGAGAGGTCTTACCTCCAAATTCATTCATTCTCTCTCTCTCTCTCTCTCTCTCTCTCTCTCTCTCTCTCTCTCTTTCTCTCTCTCTGGTAGATGGATTATGACTTCAGTATACTAGTTTTGAAGGCACACAGCTCAACTGATAACTATGTACATAATTATCACTTTAGAAACTCACACATATCCCAACATTATGTCCATACACACACACACACACACACACACACACACACACACACACACACACACACACACACACACACAAATATCTGGCAACTTTCCAAGTAGTAAAAAGGTTATAAAATAAAAGTAAGGACTTAGAAGTCTAAAAAAATGTGTAACTACGTATACTACAATGCTAGCATTTAAAAGACAATGTGTGGTTTGCTGTCACTGAGATCCAATCTATAGTGAAAGGTATATAATACTGTAATGTAGGAACAGTGAGACCTAGTTTTATTTAACTTAATTGATGCTATTTATGCATTAGTGTTTCTATATGCCAAGAAATAAAGTGATGTCCTCATTCCCTATAACTGCACTCAGCTTTGTTGCCCTTTCATATTCTGGCCCTTCTCATGGCTGGGTTGGGAAGACTAAACACACAAATGAGAGAAAAGCCATTCCCCCTGTGGATATATATGCTATGTCTGCCATCCTGCTACCCTGTCTCCTCTGAAGTCATTTTCCTATGCAAGATATACATCCACACATTCTGCCTCTTGGGAGCTTTCAGCTTTGAGAAAGTGGTAACCGAAGAGGTCTTGTCCCCTTGCAGGTATTCCTGAGTTCCTGCTGACTCCAGGTAAGGGGCCTCTTTCTCCCAGTCTACACCGACACCATCCTCCAGTACCATTGCACTGCATTTGCCTTGCCAGGCTCTTGGGGCCACCATGTGTGTTCCCCTTCCTGAGTACCTGTAGACCACAGACCTGGATCAGGACTCAGCATGTCCACACACTGGTTAGCCTTCACCATCAGGCTCAGCCACACCTACCTTTGGTCTCCAACATGAGGTTTCACAAATAGCCCTTTGTCATATAAATCCTTCCACCCCTAACCCTGGAAAACCACAGAAGGCAGGGGTGGGAGGAGGAGAGGAAGAAAATACAAAACAAAACAGGGATCAAGACCCTATGAGAAGCCAAATTTATGCTTGGTTTTGTGACACATTGAACTATCTCCCCACACTCAGGAGGCCAAGGTAGGAAGACCCAAAATTCAAAGTCAGCCTGGGCTACACAGGCAAAACTTGACTTCAAAAAGCCTAAAATAAAAAAAAAAATAGATAAAACCCATTCTCTTCTTCCTTATTGCTTGTAAGATTCCAGGCTTTGTTGGGTATTTGAGGTAAAGCCAGGTGTCTTCTGATTCTAAGAAAACATCTAGATGGTCCCACACATAGCCAAACAGGGGTTTTATCCTACGAGAGAAAAGCCAGGGCCTCATCTGTCACTTTCCTCTTCTCCCTCTGACTCTCCTGTGAAGAATCAACAGACTTGTCAGGTGATAGTGGCACACTTAATCTCAGCACTCAGGAGGTAGAGGCAGACGTATCTCTGTGAGTTCCAGGCCAGCCTGGTCTGCAGACTGAGTTCTAGAACAGGCCGGGTTTACACAGAGTGAAAAAAAAAAGAATCAGGAACCTCCCCCATCTACTCCTTTCTTGGGCAATGATTTTAGGCCATAGCCTATGACACTTTGCCATAGTTTATAGTAGTAAATCTCTGAGGTATGAGTTTGTCCATCCTTATTTTTTGGCATATAAAAGAAGACCCAAGAATGTAACCTTTCTGTTTCTTTCTCCAAAACCTAGATTTCAAAATTATTTTCTTACTATTAGTTTAATAAAGAAAAATTTAAAGCCTAGAGATGTAACTCAGTGGCAGAATGATTACCCATCATAAACCAGGCCTTGAGTTTGATTCCTAGCACCATAAAAAAATCAAGATTGGTGATGTATACCTGTACTCCTGACCTCTGGAGTTGAAGGCAGGACAATTAGAAGTTCAGGGCCATCCTTCACTCCATAAAAAGTTTGAGTTTAGTCTGGGCTACATGGACCCTGTCAAAGAAAAAAAGATGCAAATCTTTTCTTTTTTTTTAAGCTTTATTTATTTATTATTTATTTGCCTGGAACTGGAACTACAGACAGTTGTTAGCTGCCATGTGGGTGCTGGGAATCGAACCCGGGTCCTCTGGAAGAGCAGACGGTGCTCTTAACCACTGAGCCATCTCTCCAGCCCCCAATGCAAATCTTTTCAAGAGTTTGTGTCTATTTTGCTATTTTGTTGTTGCTGCTTAAAAGGTGACCCCTCGACTAACAGATCAGTATCTCGAGAAGCTGATCATGTCAACCATCACCATTCTGAAGTACAATGTTTTACCAAATTCATGCACACTAAATATTGATCTGGGGCAACTCCTAATAGTTCCCTCATGGGTTCATGCTCATAGTAGAAAAGATAATTTATGTATGTCAAAGAAGGCACTGGTCTAATATCTTCAATAATAAACATTTATTTCTAGTTAAAAAGTATCTTTCTAAACACCAAACCCCAGAGGAGAGCCAAGCCCTCTCTATGTCTTGAAATATGTTTATTGGTTTGTGTGATAAGTTTTCCAGCTTCTAGTTCATACCCCACTACGTCCATGAGCACCTGCTTTTTGGTAGCTACAGTTAGTCAAAGCTGATACCTTCCCCTCACCTCATCACCTTTGGGTTCTCATCAGGTCTTTGTCTTGTTTTAAAGGAAGGTTCTTAAGGTTCAATGAAATCAACCAGCTGCCATAGGGTTGTCTCACCTCCAAGAATTGAAACAAAGCTGTATTGTTCAAATTATGTTTCCATTGACTTTTCAAGCTCTTGGGGATAGAGCTATTCAAAGCTATTTTCTTTTTTTTAAAAAAATTTAACATATTTTCTTTATTAATTCTTTTTACATCATGCACCCTAATTCTACTCACATTCCAATCCCCCTATATTCTCTCCTCACCCCTGCAGTGCCTCCCCAAGACCATTTTTAGAAAACTATACCAAACTGAAAAAAGAAATAAAAGAGACAGCCAAAAACCAAACAAAGCAAACTAACTAAAACCTTTCCCTCACCTCTCCAACACTCTTCACGTGTCCTGGTGGCATTGGGAAGCATGGTATAACACACAGTGTACCCATTTGTCCAATCAGCTCTACTTTCAAATGTTCATTGCAATGAGTTATTGGTCTGGTTCAAGAAGGCCCGTGGTTTCTGATACACCATTATTAATGGATCTTCACAGAATCTCCTCTGAGGTTTCCCACAGCCCTCTGAGTCATGAAAATCCTGCCGGTATCATTCCACAGGATCATTCCCTTCACAAGCTCCAGCAGGTCCAAATGGGATAGATGTTAGTGTGGGCCAAGCTGTGGGCCTGGGTGGTAGCTGAGCTAGTTAGTCCAGACCACTGGGGTCAATGAGAAATGATTGCCTTGAGCCAGATAATTGGTCTTTTGTGTAATGTGAACACTCCATTCTCTGGGGGAGAACATGATTGTTCTTCAAGACATTGGCTTGAAACATTAGCGATTCCCCAAGTGATGGTGTTGGTGATAATATTTGCACAGAAAGGAGTCAGGGGCTGGGAGGTGACTCAGTTTGTAAAGTACTTTCCTTCAAGCACCAGGTCCTGACTTCAGTCTCCACAACCCACACAATAAAAAAGCTAGGCCTGATGGCACATGACTGTAACACCAGCTCTGGGCAAGAGGAGATAAGCAGCTTCCCAGGGCTCGAGGAAAAGACAACCAGGCCTACTTAGTGAGTTCTAAGCCAGGGAGAGATTCTGTCTCAAAAGGAAAAGTAGGTGGCACCTGACGAATGAAATCTGAGGCTGTCCTCTTGCCGCTACACACATGTGCATTCACACACACACACACACACACACACACACACACACACGCACACACACACACAAATACATGTTATACAAACACACACCACTAAAAATAAAAACAAAAATAAACAAGTCATGTGAACATCTAGTTTCACTGGAAGAAGTAGTAATTATCCTTGACATAAATCTATCCATGTATGCTTCTCTCTTTCTGGAGGATGCAAGGCCTATAGCCTCCTTGAATGGCATCTTCTCCTAACTCCTTCCCCAAAAAGCTTTCTGGGCACCACAAAGCCTGTGGTATGCATAAGAATTCTTCTAAATCCTATGAAGGAAAATTCAGTATTCAGTATGGCCCAGCAGGTAAAGCATTTGCCACACAAACCTGATGGCCTGAGTTAACCTCCAAACCTGCAAAACAGTGAAAGGAGAGAGTTGACATCACATAGTTGTCATCTGACCTTCACACATGGCCCGTGTCATGTACACATCCACATACACACACATCACACAGGCACGCAAAAACAATACAAAATTTAAAATAAATAAATTGAGTGAAAATCTATCCATGGGTTTCTTTACACCATGTCATAGCCAACCTAAGGAGATATTAATCATAGGTAGTGATTAATACTAATATACTGTGAGTCCTCAACATAAGCATGACCGGCATGATCTCCCTGCTGCTCTTAGGAAGAAAATCCTATTCTATTTATTGAGAATTAGGGAAACTGAGGTCTAGAGAGGTCAGGAATCTACCCAATATTATTGAGTTTAGAGTCAGAGACAAGCAAGTTCTTAACTCCAAAGCCCATGCCCTTTACTACTGAGATTCGTCAACTTAAAAAGTATAAATTTTTCTTTCATTTTTGAGAATTTCATACACTTAAAATGAAACATGATCACCCCCATATCCACTCCTGTTTCTTTCCTACAATTCTCAAATGTCTCCCCATATGGCCCCTCCCCAACTTCAGGCCCTTTAAAAAGTGTGTGTGTGTGTGTGTGTGTGTGTGTGTGTGTGTGTTATATGTGTATCTGTGCACCACATGTGCGCCTGGTCCTTGAGGAGGCAAGAAATTGGTGTTCGATCCCTTAGAACTAAGTTTATAGACTATTGTTAGCTACCATGTGGGTGCTAGGAACTGAACCTGGGTCTCCTGTAAGAGCAGCCAATGCTCTTAACCCCTGAGCCACCTCTACAGCTTCCAATTTCCTCATCTCATTCCTTTTAAAATAACTCACTAAGTCCAATTACTGCTGCATATATTTTCAAGCCTATCCACTGGAGTATGGGTAATCAATTAGTGTCTACATATCCCCCCCCAAAAAAAGGAAGAGGCAGGGTGAAGTCACACACACATTTTTATTCCTAGCACTTGTGAGACATAAGCTCCTGGAAGTCTATGAGTTTGAGGCTAGCCTGATCTACATAGTGAGTTCTAGAAGAGCCAAAGCCACATAGTGAGACCTTGTCTGGAAGAAAAACAAAACAACACAAAATAATTTTACTTTCCCTAGTAGCTAGCAATTGCCAATAGTTCCCCAGTAACTGGTAGGGCTTGGAGAGGTCCTTCCACATCTATGCTACAATTGTGACTGGATTATCATGTATAGACCACCAGTGGATAAGTGCACAAGATCTGTATATAATCAACCATTCATCAATTTTTATCTTCAACTGTGAACACCTTTAATTTAAACTACCTGTTAGACTATATGATAAGCCTCAGGGAGGGACATTTACTGACAAAGCCCTAAAGGAAGGAATGTCTGACAAGAGACTGATGAAGGACCCTTGGGGACAGAGAGGCAAAGCTCTCCAGACATCAAAGGTATTTCCTGGGAGAGAGGGTGCAGCTCACTATATTGACACAGTTGCAGAGAAGGTGGTACAGATGAGCAAGAGTAACATAAAGAAAATCTGAATTTCCCCAGCCAAGTTCTGCTCACAGAATCATTTGACAAACAGTGATTTCAACATTAACTACTGTCATGGCTTTGCCTTTTCTTATAAAATTTTATTTTTTATAAGATTTTAAATAAACTCAACAACAGCTCCCCCAGGTGCAATCAAGAATGTGTTGTAGGTGCAACACGGATCACAGAGCATTCTGTGATAAATCCTGTACTATTCTGGAAGTGAGAAGTCCTAGTCCCAGTCAGTTTTCCAACCAGTTTTCTCTTGGGAACTAACACAAAATTGACCTGTGCATTCAATGGTCTACATAAAATTGGAAGATCTTTTCTTCATCCTTAGAAATAAAGGTGACTCCTGACCAAGTGTTTAAGATTCCAGCCTCATCATCTGACTGTCAACATCTGGACACATCCACACATCCAACTATTAGTATAATCTTCAAGCCCTCCATTCCTCCAAGTCTCACCTCCTGAGTTCAGCCAAGATGGAAGGCTAGCTCTAATGCCTTTTGGTTGGCTATTGCTGGGAACTGGTGTCTAATCAGTGCTCCTGGAGAAAACAGCCCCTACGCAGAGCTCAGCCATTAAAAAAATATGAATTTCTCTGTATAGGACCTAGAGAATTTATTATGTAGGCTCTTCTGTACATAGCTTTTGTAGTGACATGTTATATATTTAATAAAATCAGCCTTTGGAATATCAGAGGACGACCACCACCCCCTCCTTTTGAGGCAGAATTGTTTTTCTATGTAATAGTCCTGGCTGTCTTAGAAATTGATTTGTAGACCAGGCTGGCCTTGAACTCACAGAGATCCTCCTGCCTCTGCCTCCAAAGTGCTAGAATTAATGACGTGTGCTAGCTCTGCCTTGCTTGAGGGTGGATCTCTTCTCTGATATTTCAGACTGGTTTTATCAAATATATAAGATATCACCACAGCTTTAAACATGCACATCCCTTCAATGTTGCTGTACTTGGTATAGAATAGACTAGCAATCAAAGGTTCAGCCCTTTCTTTTTATGCTCTGATCATAAAGTCTAAAATTGTGTGTGTGTGTGTGTGTGTGTGTGTGTGTGTTTCACCTAAAGGACCAAGTTAAGACTTTATTTACCCAACATCATCCTCTATGAACTTAGAGAAGCAGCCCTTTCAATGTCCCCAAGATTTTAAAAGTTAAAATGATTTTAAGACATAAAACTCTCTTGTTTTAAAGGGGAGTTAATATGAGACAGAGAGAGAGAGAGAGAGAGAGAGAGAGAGAGAGAGAGAGAGAGAGAGAGAGAGATGCTAAAAGGTCCTCTGGCAGACTTAAGATCTCATTAGCCTCTTGGGGATCTAATCAAAGGCTTAGGAGAAAAAGTAAATCTGTCCCTGGGAAGTGAGAGTTTTTGCAAGGAAGGGAGAAATTCCATTAGAGCTTTGTGGAAATGGCCCTGGAAATGGGGTGTCCCTTCTCACACGTGGTGAGAATTGGAGGCCTGCTTGGTATTTTTCACAAAAGTGCATACAGTGGAAAATTGGGACTGCTTTCCTTATGGTCTGTTTCTCTCTGCACTCCCAAGCATTTGTGTCTTTAGTGTTTGGGAACAAATTCAGGATTTCTATGGGGATTTTTTTTTTATTTGCCATCATTATCTCACCAGAAAGTCAGAAGTGAGCAAAAATGATTTACCTCCTTGGTTGGAGCAAAGTTCTTTATGGCTCTGTCCCTCAGCCTTTTTTCCATTCACTGAACATTGAAAGTGTGTAGAGTTTTCAAAGGCTTCTGCTTCAGGCAGGCTTTTCTGCCTTCAGCCAAAGAAGGATTTCAGTTCTCAGGAGCATCTCTTGTGAGACAAGTGGAGCTCTCTATTCTGCTTCCTGCTGCTTACATTCCAGGTGGCATTGGCCTCAACATCCTCACCACTAACATTGAGGAAGATTATTTCTGAGTTACAAAGCTTTTTGGGAAACTTGATTTAATATACCTAGAGGCAGTTGGTGGAATGAAACTTTTGGTATCTACAGGTGTTTTATAACCTGTCAATTCAAAACTTCCAGTGTGGAAAGTTGGTTCCATCTTAAAGGAGTTGAAGGAGATTGATGGTCTCAACACAATAAAAGAAAACAATCCGGAGACTCAGTGCCCATGATGATATTAATATTATTGTATGCATCTTTGTCTGTTTCTAGCACACTAGCCACCCTTGAAGATATTTTTCAAGAATTAAGCAAAGCCATATTTAAGCCTTACAACAACTCAAAGATATCTATATTATCTTTGTCTTATGATTAAGTAATTCAGGCTTGGAAGCAGGTTTTTCTAAGTCCTTGCCATCAGAAAATGAAGACTATGGTTCTCACCCTTCTCAGATGCACTAGAAAAATCTAAAAACTGAATCCCTCAGCAGCAGCAGCTGTCAGTAACCACAGTAGCTCTTTATTCCTCCCCAAGCTTCTTTCTCCTTCAGTAGGAAGAACTCAGGAGCCTACTGTCCTCTGTCTCCCAAAAGGCCCTAATGTAATTTAGCCTTTTTGTGCGGAACCTGCTTGTCAATACCCACCCTTCCTACGTCATCCCTTAACTCTCTTGTAGACTTTTCTGGGCCAAATACCCTGTGTCTTAGTTAGGTTTTTACTGTGGTAAAAAAGACACCATGACCATGGCAAGTCATAAAGAAAACATTTATTGGAGGTAGCTTGCTTACAGTTTCAGAGGTTCAGGCCACTCTCCCCATGATGGGGAGCATGGTGGCATGCAGACAGACGTGCTGGAGCTGAGAGTGCTGCATCTTGCAGGCATCAGGAAGTCCACTGTGACACTGTGTGGTATTCTGAACACAGAAAAACTCAAAGCCCACCCCCACAGTGAATCACTTCCCCCAACAAAGTCACATCTCCTAATAGTGCCACTTCCTTGGGCTTATGGAGGTCAATTACATTCAAACTATCACACCCCACTTACATTTTTATATCATTTGATGTTTTCTTGCCTCTACTGGTTTGGAAGTTATTTTCAAGAGACAGTTGGAGGCCTAACTTACCACAGAGGCCAACTTCATCTAGAACCAGACTGTCTCCATTTGTATCTAGTGGAAGCCCAAGAGAGTATAACATACAGAAACTCATCCTCTCTACCCGAATTAGTATTGTTCTGCATGGCAATCTGTAACTTAGGTAAAGTGTACTTATGTAGTTATCTGAGCTGGGCTGAGGTAGTCAAGCCTCTAAAATCTTGCATTCAGCATTGGATGTGGGTCATCCATGATGAGGCAGGTCCTTACATTTGAAGCTGAGATGGTCCCTGAGAGGCTAATAGCTGAGGGTAGCTTGTGGCCTGTGCTCCTCACAGCAGAACAGCTGGTACAGTAGTTCATCTGTGTCCACCTAGGCATGACTCACCTTCTGTCTAACCCAGGGTTCAACTTCCCTTCCCACCACCCTGTCAAGGAAGCACCTTTCCAAATCTGTCCTAACTTATTTCCTGGGCTGGTGCTTTTAGCACTCAAGGAGAGGGCCAAATTCTTTAGTCTCCAATGTCTCTGGTGCCTCGGTAGTCTCCTACCAGCTGGCCAGCTTTTCTAGGAAGCTTTTTCCCCAGCGACTGCAGTTCAGTTGCATTTTCTTCCACAAGATGAGCCCTTAGTCCACCCTTTTCAGTCTGGCAAATGTTTCCCCTTCCTTTAGAGACTTGCTTTCTTAAAAACCCACATGCAGGAGGTACCTTACCTTCTCAGCCCAGGATCAGTCATAATTGCAGCTATCTGAGGAACACATGACCTTGATGCTGTGACTTGGCATTATGTGATGGTTATCTTCTTGCCTTTTGCCAGCTCAGTGACCCCCTGGAATACATTCATGGTACCCATGAATCTTGACTCCATTAAGTAGATGGATATTTCACAAGTCATAAAAGTGGCCTGAGTCACTATTAGAACATGAACATCTTCAAATGAAGGCCAAAGTTACAGTGACAATTTGGGCTATTGTTGTAAAGGAAGGGTCATTCAGTGTAGACCTTTTGTATGTTATAGAGCAAATGCTTGCTGTCATTCTTCATTAGGGCTTGCTCTTGTTATATTCACCTAGGCAGTTACAAGTATGTAGCATAGCTAATGTCTTTGGCCTCACAAGGGCATTTAGCCAATGATGAGTAAAGGGCTGAGCCTTATCTGCCATGCAGAAGCCCCTTTGGGATTAGTCTGAGCTTCTCTGTGAGTCTTTATTCATTCTATCTTCACCAGAGCCAGTGACTTCTGCTATTATGTGTCTTATGAATGAGAAAACCTGAAGCTTCTGTGCAAGAACCAATGCAATCTCACATTAGTATGGAATTTCTTAGGCTTTAGAGATCACATCCACAGTAGGGGAATAGATTTCAAATCCTAATACATTCATACTTCTATAACAGAACCAGATTTTTCAAGACTCCACATCTTTCCCATGCAAGATGAATGGGAAGCATCTATTCTGTTCTTCTTTCTCTCATGTTTATTAAGTCTAGTGAAGCAATTTGCTATCACAACACAAGAATGGGTCATCAATAGAAGCTTCATCAATAGAAGTCTGAAAAGCATGGGGCTAGAATTTATTGTAAGTTGATTCTATCCAATCCAAACTAGTGCATACAAGTAAAGTATGTGTTTGTAAGTCACAGATACATGCATCTGTCCTATATTCTGCCCATCACTTACTAGCACAGAGAACCAACTCTACACCTGCATTTCTCATCTTGAGAAAGCATCTTATCTCACCAACTCTTTGGTCCAAAAATCAGTTATATATAGACATCTGCTCTAGGAACATCCAACAGAACCATGCAGATGTCTCTAGAACTAATACCATAGGCATCTTTGTCTCTCCTCTCCTTGGGAGCAATAATAAAAAATAAAAATTTCCCTCAGACCTTCAATTACAAAACAACAGAACTATTCACATGCACATACACACACACACACACACACACACACACACACACACACAGTGAGAAGGGTCACTGTCAAAGTCAAGCTCTTATTTCTGGTTTCGGGGGGCTCACCCAGCATACACACAACATGAAATAAGAAGATGAAGAGGGCCCAAATCCTACAGTCCTTGTTCCTGGACCTGTTGTGAGTACTGATGTCCATGACCACAGGCTGTTTAAAATTACACTATTTTCCGTATTTAATTTTATGCTGAAGTCATAAATATTAATTAAGTGAAACCACATAGAGCCTACATTTTAATCGTGTTCCTTCCTGAGGACCATAAACAATTAGAGCCAAGGCGATGAAAGGTTCGCTGGTTCTTTAGGCTCTCTCGAACATTCACTTTTCCTTTCTAAAACTGAGTCATATTTATTAAGACCGATCCATGTTTTTCCTACCTAACTTCTCCCAGTCTGTGTGTTTCTGTCCTGATTTCTCTTCCAAAAAAATAGACCTGTTTCTCCAGAGAGAGGCTTGCTTATTTTCTCTGAAGCAAGAAACATCAGGGTAGGTTTTAATTAATGAAGGCCAGAAATAGTTGTACACAGCATAGTAGCTCTCCAAAGGCATAGGTCATATCTCTCTGATTTTGTTTACAAAAACAAAAGATGCAAGAAAATAAATTAGGCAGACATAAAATGAATAGTGGGAGCCCTCTCCCACTCTTCCCAAGTCAACTTTTGGGCCTGTCAGTGTTGACAGTTTGGCATGCAAACTTCAGAAGTTTCCTGTGTTTCTTATTTTAAAAATCAAATCAATCATATTCTGTAACTATTTAACCCTTTATTATAAAATGATTATGGGGGCAGAGCTCAATTGTATGTTTGAACAAGCCTAACAGTTCCATTCAATGAAACAAATATAAAATTAATAATGATAATAAATAAATAATATAGTATATTGTGTATATATTATAACAATATAGTATATTCTAATTTTATTTGGTAACAATAAAATATATTTATATTACTATACAATATGATATCTTCATACTCATATGTTATGTTACCTGCATATTGCACATTTTATACATAATTATGCACATATGCATATAGTATATATGCATATAATGTAGTATGCAATATCATATAACAATTAAAAATAAGTAATGTAAAATTCTGATCTGTTTATGATTTTATAGACATATCATTTGGGAGGAGAAAAACAAGAATGAAAATGATTTTTTTAAAAAGTCATGTTTTCAAATTTAACATGCCAAAGGGTAAAAAGAACAAAAGAAGACAGAGAAGTCTCTACAAAGTCATGTTGGTCTCTGAGATCTGAGGAATGGGTTTTTCAATCTGAGACTCCCACCACACAAGTCCAGTATCCTCAACAATGAGCATCTACTTAGTACCTCATTTGGTGTTGAAAAAATAAATGCATGCTTCCCACTTAAAAAGTGTAGCTGAACTCCAGAGATTTGGAAAGTATAGACCTATTCATAGCCTTATCTGATAAACATGACCCAGTATTTACATCACACTTTCTATTTACCACCAGTGTGATCAATCAGCTGTCTTATTAAATTATTAAATCTCTTGGGTGATTTAGTAATTGGACATGAAAATGAGTGCTAATGAAGTTTGCATTTCCTGTCCAGGTCCACCTACATATCTGTAAAGTACATTAATACAATGTCTTTACTAACCTCCAGTCCAGCAACACAGAGGAAACCATTGCTCTAAACTCCTCAGTGCCTTGCATTAGTTCTCCTTGTGCTTATAAAAGCATTGCATAAATAAGAACTTGCCCACAGAAAAAGTGTTTTGCTTTTCTTATGGAGGTTCTGACATGGAAGGAAGGAGCTCTTTCCAGAAAGAATGCTTTATTCACATTCTCACAATGGAAAGACAGTCTTACCACTCACAGGCAAAGCATATCGCAACTGGAGTAAGAGTTGGTAACAGCCTTTCGTTTTTTTTCTCATCTGTGAGACTTCAGTTACAGCTCCTAAACTTCGTGCTATGTGTGTTAGAAGATAATTGGGTGGCATGCCAAGGCTAACAAAAATCCACTGTGATGCCTACAAGTTCAGCTGAAGTAACTTTTAGCCCCTTTCTCTCACAATGACAAGCAGTGTGGGTTCAATATTGTTTCACATTTTAGGAAAGAGATTCTTAGTCCCAGTAGTCTTCAAAAGAGGCCTGGGAATCTTCCAGGCAAAGTTCATTGGAAACTCAATAAACAAGCTTGTTCTTGTAACTTTCTCATCCTTTTGATCCTTGCATTTTTTTTTCTTAAATGTATATTAGGATAAGGATAAGGATTAGGGTCCCTTGTCTTGCTCAGGGTTGGACCACCACTCAGCCCCCACCTGGATTCCCAGAGCACCTTTTTTACAAAACAATGGTAAAGGGGTCTCTTTCTCTGTGGCCATTGGCTGATTTGGTAGCAGCAGAGGCTTTTTGCTTCAGCTGTTTCTCCATACTTGGAAAATATCTAACAGTGTTGCAAACTGATAATTGCCATCAATCCTCTGTTCTCTTCAGTCAACATGAGAGGTCCCTGCCTCCAGAAAACATGCCCAGCTGGTAGGGGGATGTGGGTGAGCTAACAATGCACCATGGGGGAGCTCTGCATCAGAACACTTGCTGTACAAGTCCAGATGCCTGGGAGCCATTTCCACCATTTGTGGACAAGTGATGCCCTGCAGAACCTCACCAGGACAGGGAGGGAGAGAGACTCATAGGAGAGCAAGAAAGCAGATATTAGAGTGGCAGAAACTGAAGAGGGGGTTCCAAGTCTCATTTTATCATGTGACATCTCACTACCTGCTCAGAACGGGCTTCAGGAAAAGTGAAAGAAATGGTCCCATGGAGCTGGGACCACCTGTGGTCAGTAGAGAAGCAGCTCTGCCCATCTGGAAGGAATGCTAAATCTACCTGCTGAAGCAGAATCTGCATTTTAACAAGATCCCTGGAGGGATTCCTATGCACATAAAAGGTTAAGGGTGTGTGTGTCCCATGCCTGCTAATTAGCCCAGAGTTAGTGGGCCCCCTAGCTGTAATTTAGTAGCACCTCTTAGAAGCTGCATTGGGAGGGCTGGTACACAATCCGTTCTTTGGGATTACTTTGACAAGTCCACCTGAAACAGTTAATACAGCCACATGTATCACAAACTCTTAAGACCAGCATTTGTTAGACCTAACAAGTTTCTCACGCCAGTACCACCCTAGAGCAGCAGCACATCTTTCCTAAAGCCAGAATTCAAGGCCAGGAGTTCATATACTCAGTGGTAGAATACTTGTCCTGCCTGGCTCAGAGTACAGTCCACAGTATCATCACCTCGACAACCATAACCAACCAACCAAACATTGACAACAAAAACCTCAAAAGAACAAGCAAAACATACACCCTAATAACACTCAATAGGTAGCATAGGCAGCAGTGTAGCAGCCATTAAGTGGAAAAGTTATGCCATATAGGATTAGGGGACAGAGTCAGAGATAATAATGCTCTCCATGCAGCCACTTTGTGTCACATCTGATCTGCTATTGTGTGTCTACATGAGCACTGAGTCCTTGATGTTTCTGTTTGCTGGGCCTGCTCATTTTGTTCAAAACAGGACTCATTATTTAGGAATTTAGTCTATTTTTTGTGTGTGTGTGAACTGGAAGACTAGTTTTGAATGGAAAAATGTAAATTTTCCCATTGCAAAGTTCCTGGATCATTATTGGAAAGAATTCTAAAAGTAGTAAGAGGTTAGAAGCTTTGTTGTTGTTGTTGTTGTTGTTGTTGTTGTTGTCTGTTTGCTTGCCTTTCAAGCCAGGGTTTCCCTGGCTGTCCTAGAACTAACTCTGTAGACCAGGCTGTCCTTGAACTCAGAAATCCACCTGTCTCTGCCTCCTGAGTGCTGGGGTGAAAGGTATGCACCACCACCACTCAGCTGAGGTTGAAACTTTTGAAAGAAGAAAATAAGAGAGGAATCAGAATTGGTCTCTATAAACTGGTGTGTACCACCTGGAACAGAGTAAGAGCTCACTAAATATTTGCCAAACAGGTAAGAATATATGATTTCCCCCTCCATCACCCCTGTTAATATTGAAATAAGTTGTGTGCAGCTATTCTGCATTTATACCAAGCCCCTGTTTGGAAACAAAGACGCTAAGAACGCTCCTCAAGTCTTAAACTTGAACTCCAGGCCTTGCTGCCCTTTGCCAGGTCTCCGCACTACTCCAGTACCTCACTGCTTACTGGGAGTACATTTGCTTGTCCTAGATCTAATGGAATCTTTTTTAAATTAGCTAACCAAGTAACACAGAAGGAGGAAAAAACCCACCAGCCAGAGACTGTGAGTGACTTCCCAGGACTGCTGTCTTTCATGAAGCTAACTGTTTACCTTGTTGGCAGGAATAACTGATATTTCTCCCAAGAGCAGCATGCAAATGAGTGAAAAGCTCTCAGGGACACAAATGCAGATGTGTCTGCTTTAAACACTTCTCAGCAGAGACCTTTTTCTAAAATGTTGCTCTCTTATTATTGCCACCAAAAGTTGTCATCTTTTACATTTATCCTTTTCAATTATTTTAATTACCTGCTGTAAGAGCCTCATATACCAGAAACATGCTAAAAGTGCAAGAATGGTGGGCCAGATGCCAAGTGTATCCCAGAAATACCCCTAAATTCTTGACCCAAATAGACAGAACACTTGCTTTCAGTACTGGACAAAACAGATGTGAATTTAGTCTGTAACTGGTGTACTCAGCCGCCAAGACAGTCTATAAATGACAAACATTCATAAGTAAAATCCAGCCTCCAAACAAGCTCTACATACATTAAAAAGGCAGAGAGAGAAGTCTGTGAGTCAAATGAATTCGGTTGAACCTTAACCCAGATCACACTTACTCTTCTGTCCCCTGATCTGCAGTGGGACCACGCTGGGAATGCCCCCTGTGGCTTACATCAATAGCTCTTCACTTCCTCTCTCTGAAGAGCAGAGTTCATCTACTGATACCAGCAAAGGGAAAAACAAAACCAAACAAAGTACAACTTTAGCAAAATCAGAATCAATTAGAATGATGGCCTTTTCTCATTGTTTCAGGGTGAAAAATTAGTGACTAACTATATAAATTTATTTTTCCAAAATTTACTTAAGATGAGAATTAATAACCTTACTGTGCATTTCACTATAACAAAAGAGGTTGCAACTGTAAACTAATACATAAAATGATGTCACTAATCTGCAGAAAGATGTACATCAAAGACACTTTTCTACCATTCATACCCAATACAGTTTGTTTTTAATTAACTTATTTTTTTATTTTATGTGCATTGGTGTTTTGCCATGAGTGTTGGGTCTCAGCCTGGAAATGGAGTTACAGACAGTTGTGAGATGCCAAAGTACTGAGTACTGGGACTGGAACCCAGGTCCTCTGGAAGAGCAGTCAATGTTCTTAACCACTGAGTCATCTCTCCAGCTTTTTTGTTTTGTTTTGTTTTGTTTTGTGCTAAAGAATGAACCCAAAGCCATGCTCACACAAAGCACATTTTCCCAACACTTATATCACCAGACTCACCAGGGATACTACTGCCATATTTATCTTATAATTATTTTATCCCCGTTCTTTCTTTTCCATAGATCTCATCACAAGAAACAACACAGTTTATTAAACTTAAAATCTTCCATTTGTCCCCACCTCATTTTTGGAGACATTTTTTCTGTGTTTTTACAGAGGAGTGCAACCTATTAACTCTTTTCTTCATTTGTACATATAAATATCCTGTAGTGATGGGCTCATAGCTAACTGACTTTTAGTACTCCCTATAAACAGTGTTAAGACTCAAACAAAACAAAACAAAACAAAAACCCTAAAAATCACAGGAGAGGATTTGAGAATGTTCACAAGTTCTACAAACATAGACTGACTCTGGGGGGTCTGATTTTAAAAATAAACTCCAGAAAGAACAACACATTCACAAGAAGTGAAATGTTACTTATAACCTTTGCTCAACTGTTTAGATATTCTGCATTGAGATTTGGGGTTCACCCAGAGAATTCTACTGTGTTACATAGGGGGAGCTGACTATTGTTTAATGATGTCCTAGCTAGTTTCATTGACAGAAAACATTGGAGAGTAATTTTGCTAATAGACAATGGATCTCAGTCTCTTCCCAACAGCAATGATAGCCAAGATTTGAAGCCAAATCAAAGCGGCCCCTTGCCACCGGCGCGACGGTCAGAATGAAAACAAACCTAGGAGCAGTGGCCGTTTGTAAGGAAGCTTTACCCGGCACTGTGCAGGACCTAAGAAAGGGCGAAAGGAGAGGGCGCAGGCAAAAGAACTCTTTGTGTAGCTCAGCCCCAGGTGAGGTTTAAACTGTCGGGGATCAGAGCAGACATCTGTGTGTAGCCGGAGCTCCCGAGAACTTTTTCCTGGAGAGAGGCACCTGGGGCAGTTTACAGCATTCCAGCCTGGAACTCTGGTGCCAAGGCTCTGAATAAACCTTTAGAAACAGCAGGCGCTCCGGGGAGAAGCAGCGTATGCGCCACCATGAGCAAGAGCAGGCAAAGTCCGAGGTTCAGGGAGGGACAACAGGCTGCCAGAAGGTTCCCCTCTTTCCGCAGCTCAGCGGCGCCGGGCTCCCAGGCGGCCCGCTAAAAGTCAGCGGTGGGCGGTGCTTGGAGGGTCGCAAACCAACCACTCAAATGCTCCAGGTGGCGTCATACTCAGACCGACCCTTACTCGGAGTTAGAAGACAAGAAGTGGGTCTGGCTTTGCGCCCAGTTTCAGGGACCTCCAGGAGGTACTCTCGGGTGGAGATGGGGTGTCAGACCAGAAGAAAGTGAGCAGGGTCAGGAGTTGCGGGATTAGGAGCCTGGAGAAAACTCAGGACTGAGGTTGACCCCAGGACCCTCGTGGCCGACAGGGGGCGCCCTGTCACTGTGAAAGTTGGAGCTTTGCGCTCCCGATTCCGAGCAAGCAAGACATTTCAGGTGAGGGTGGGAACTCACAGGTCTGTCCTACAGAGAAAGGGAAGCTTGCTTTGCTCCGAGGACCCAATCTCCCAGCACTTGGTAGCTAATTTTACACTTGGAATGATTTCTAGGACCAAATTTCAGCTAGGAGCACAGAGAATAATGCAATCCACAGGGTTATAAACATTAAGGCATTCAACAGAGAGAGGAGAGAGGAGAGAGGAGAGAGGAGAGAGGAGAGAGGAGAGAGAGAGAGAGAGAGAGAGAGAGAGAGAGAGAGAGAGAGAGAGAGAGAGAGAGAGAGAGAGAACCAGAATATTGGTATATTCGCAGAGGCAGGCAGATCTCCGTGAATAAGCGAGTTCTAGGACAGCCAGGGCTGTTATGCAGAGAAGACCTGTCTTGAAAATCCAAAAAGAAAGAATGGGGAAAGGGGAGAGGAGAAGGAGGAGGAGGAAGAAAAGAAAAAGATTTGTATCTTGAGCTTCAATTACTAAAGGAAAAAACTGTCCTGGGGGGGGGAGGTCCTATGCTGCAACATTTAAGATCTCTATGGACAGAAAGGAAGTGCTGAATATGTTAAGAGTCTCTCTCTCTCTCTCTCTCTCTCTCTCTCTCTCTCTCTGTGTGTGTGTGTGTGTGTGTGTGTGTGTGTGTGTGTGTGTAGGCACATGCCTGCATTTTTTGAACTGATTTTGAAAAACAGCTTATTTTATAAACATGTGTACCCCTCTTTTCTTGTGGACAGCCTACTATTTTTGTGGGCCCTGGGGGGAAATGGGGATCCCATCTTCACTGGTTGAGCATGTCAGATTCACCATTCAGGGGGATGCTGCTCTAGCCTTTGGGGGATCTTGCCCTGCACTCCTTCAGAGGGAGGACTTTACTTGTTCTATAAACTCTCCAAAGCACAGATGGATGCTGCACCTTTATTCTAAAAGGATGCTGACTCAAGAGACTTCGTTCTCTCCCAGCCCTTCTAGTCTGGTCCATATTCAGGCTTCCATGTACAAAGCTCACCCCAGTGTCTGCTGCCCCTCTCCACCCTTTGTTACCACCACTCCCAACTCTGGACATTTGGATTTGAGCTAGAGGCCAACTATTTCCCATTACCTATTTCTTTTATAGGTAGAAGAGGTCAGGACCTGTATCCTTACATTTTAGTCACATTTTCAGAACCAAGAAAGAGTGTTCACATATAAAGGTTTGCCTTGAAGACCCTCTGCTCCAAAATCTTGGCTTATCATAGTCTTGGTAGCTAGCAATACAAATGACATGTTCTATTATTTTGGGTTTTGTTTTCCAAGACAGAGTTTCTCTGTGTAGCCTTGGCTGCCCTAGAACCCAGGCCAGTTTACAACTCAGAGATCTGCCTGCCTCTGCCTTCCAAGTGCTGGGATCAAAAGTATGGGCCGCCACACTCGAGTGACATTTTTTAAACACCCAGAAGCTGAAGGAAAAAAAGAAACTGAAAATTTTAAATTTGATAAAAACAGTCCCTGCTTCGGCCAGCAGTGAGAACACAGATCCACCTGAAGTCATCCTGTAAGGCCCATTATTGATTTCTTCTCCTCTTTCCCCTCCTGCCCTACCCCCACCACAGCCCTGTTTGCTTTAGTTACGAAATGCTGTGAGCACCTTGGGTTTAACTGAAAAGTAACCTTGAAACACCGAGGCCGGTATGTCAGAGGCAAATCGCAGCCTCCCAGGCATTGGCTGCTACTAAGCGGGGCTCTCCAGGACGCCTGGGATGGGTAGCCAGAAAAAGGTTCGAGGTAGGTGACAACCAAGCAGCCCAACCATGCGTGTCCTGCGCGCCTCCTGAGGCCGCCCCAGGACTTAACTGTAGCAGGGAGGGGCCTCCGGAGCAGCGGCCGGCGAGTTAAAGGTGTGTACACAGTTTTTCTAAATAGGACAGCGCTTAGCAAATTGGCTGTCACCTGCTTGTTGTTTTGACAGGGAATGTGAGCCGGGAGGAAAGAAAGCCGGGATAAATAAATCTGGCTAGCCTCGGCTCTGCGGGGCATCGAGGCTTTACTCTCCCTCGGATTGATGCGGGGTGTTCAGGGAGAAGGGGAGGGGTGGGGCAAGAGCAAGAGTCCAGAGCTTCTCCAGGGGTAGCTTGCTTTCAGGTCCCTGGCTCCACGGAAGACTCCCCGTGGACGCAAAGAAAGGGACTCCACCTGGGAGCACCTCGCGCCTGCTTGCAGGTTCGGGTCTTGGGAGTGTAGGGGACGGCAGGGGCTGGGCTGGCTCCGGGTGCCAAGCGGCAGGTGCGGAGAGCCGGCCCTAGCTTCCTCTCACCTAAGTGTGAGCTGATTATTCAAATGGGCTGCCCGGGGTCTGGGGATTGGAGGCCTGCGCCAGCGCGCCGCGCTATATCACCAGCCGCCCACGTCACTGCGGCACTTGTCCGCTGCTCGGTCCACACCTCCTCCTCCCCCTCCTCTGGCTCTCCCCCCGCCCGCCCCCGCGCCGCTAGCTTCCCGCCGCTTCCCGGCAGCTCGACACTGCCAGCCTCAGCCTGAACCTGCAGCCCAAGAGCGCCGCGACAGAGGGCACGCCCGACGGCGGGGCTCGGGTTCCGGCTTCCGAGGCTCTTTGGCCCCCTCCTCCGCCAGCTACCTTCCCGCCCACTCCCAGCTACCTCCCGCGGCAGGCCGCGGGAGAGAGAGGAAGTGGAACCAAGAGAGAGAGAGAGAGAGAGGGAGCACGAGAGAGGGCGGGAGGGAGGGGACGGTGCCTTCGCTGACTTTTTTTTTTTTTTTTTAAAGAGGGTGGGGGTGGGGGCTGATTGCTGGTCGTTTGTTGTGGCTGTTAAATTTTAAACCGCCATGCACTCGGCTTCCAGTATGCTGGGAGCCGTGAAGATGGAAGGGCACGAGCCATCGGACTGGAGCAGCTACTACGCGGAGCCGGAGGTAAGCGCTTGCCTTCGCCAGGGGAAAGTGGGGTGGTAGCTATCTCCGCATCCCCATCCTCCGCACGCTCCCTTCACAGGCACCGGCCCCCCCACCTCTAGCCTTCCTGGACAGCCGCCTTTTCCGCCCTCCTTCGACTCAAATGGGTCTCTTTTTTATACGACACACTGTTAGCCTTGAGATAATATTAACTTTGTGATCAAATATTGACTTGCGGCGCCTCCAAATCCTCTTCGTGGCCGAGCCACGCACTATCCTAACAGAGTTATGTTTGGCAGCGTGCGGCTGGGGAGGGGTGGGAGGTCGGCTGGCGAGGGGGTGGGGAGCTGGAGAAGAGAAGGTGGGTAGGAGTTAGGGACAGAGGTGCAGGCAAAGAGTCAAAGACAAGTGGCCAAAGAGAAAGAAAGTTCGTGGCAACAAAGCCAGTACACTAACAGTTCCTAGTCGGGTCAGCGATCCCTTCCCTATTCCTCCACGCAATGCTTCCAACTGCCCGCGGATTCCGCTCAAGCACTGCGCTTCCCTCCCTTGTGACTAAGAAGTGGGGTCCAGGTAGGAAGGTCCAGATAGGGGACACTGAGACTATTTTCACTTGAGACTGTCCCAGTGACATTTCAAAGGTGGCTTTTGGCGACCAGGGATAGCAACGGAGATTTCCAGCCTTGGTGCTATCTCAGTATGCTAGCCAGAGAGTTCAGGGAGTCCCTGAGGAGAGTAAAAGACATTTGAGGCGCCTAACTTGATGGTAGTCCAGAGCACCGATGCTCTAGAATCTGAGCGAGAAGCGAGCCGGGAGCCTAGAACTGCAGCCCGCCGGCCACCTCTCCTAGGGTGATCACAGTCCTGCTCGCTTAGAGACAGAGAAGATTTGGTGTTTGTTGGTGGACTGGGACCCAGGGAAAGAAAGAGATCCCAAGAGGCCTCCATGAAGATGGAAGGCTGGGTCCTCCTGGTGAGTGGGAGGGTCTGGCACGCTCAGCCTAGGTGCTAACCTGTCTCCTCCCCGGGCTGTGTCCACAGGGCTACTCTTCAGTGAGCAACATGAATGCCGGCCTGGGGATGAATGGCATGAACACTTACATGAGCATGTCCGCGGCCGCAATGGGCAGCGGTTCTGGCAACATGAGCGCAGGCTCCATGAACATGTCATCGTATGTGGGCGCTGGAATGAGCCCATCGCTAGCTGGCATGTCTCCGGGCGCGGGCGCCATGGCGGGCATGAGCGGCTCAGCTGGAGCGGCCAGCGTGGCCGGCATGGGACCGCACCTGAGTCCGAGTCTGAGCCCACTCGGGGGACAAGCGGCCGGGGCCATGGGTGGTCTCGGTCCCTACGCCAACATGAACTCGATGAGCCCCATGTACGGGCAGGCGGGCCTGAGCCGCGCACGGGACCCCAAGACGTACCGACGCAGCTACACACACGCCAAGCCTCCCTACTCGTACATCTCACTCATCACCATGGCCATCCAGCAGAGCCCCAACAAGATGCTGACGCTGAGCGAGATCTATCAGTGGATCATGGACCTCTTCCCTTTCTACCGACAGAACCAGCAGCGCTGGCAGAACTCCATCCGTCACTCTCTCTCTTTCAACGACTGCTTTCTCAAGGTGCCCCGCTCGCCCGACAAGCCTGGCAAGGGCTCCTTCTGGACCCTGCACCCCGACTCGGGCAACATGTTCGAGAACGGTTGCTACTTGCGCCGACAGAAGCGCTTCAAGTGTGAGAAGCAGCTGGCGCTGAAGGAAGCCGCGGGTGCCAGCGGTGGTGGAGGCAAGAAGACAGTTGCTGGGACCCAGGCCTCTCAGGCTCAGCTCGGAGAGGTCTCGGGCTCGGCCTCCGAGACTCCTGCGGGGACCGAGTCCCCCCATTCGAGCTCTTCCCCGTGTCAAGAGCACAAGCGAGGTGGCCTGGGCGAGCTGAAGGGGACACCCGCCTCCGCTTTGAGTCCCCCGGAGCCGGCGACCTCGCCCGGGCAACAGCAGCAACAGCAGCAGGCTGCAGCCCACCTGCTGGGTCCATCTCACCATCCGGTCCTACCACCCGAGGCCCACCTGAAGCCGGAGCACCATTACGCCTTCAACCACCCCTTCTCTATCAACAACCTTATGTCCTCCGAGCAACAACACCACCACAACCACCACCATCATCAGCCTCACAAAATGGACCTCAAGGCCTATGAACAAGTCATGCACTACCCTGGGGGCTATGGTTCCCCCATGCCGGGCAGCTTGGCCATGGGCCCAGTCACGAACAAAACGGGCCTGGATGCCTCACCCCTGGCTGCAGACACCTCCTACTACCAGGGAGTGTACTCCCGGCCTATTATGAACTCCTCCTAAGAAGATGGCTTTCAGGCCCTGCTAACTCTGGCCACCGAGAGAAGGGCCAGGGAGAAAAGAGGCTGCCTACAGACTTTGGGGGAGCTTTGAGGAAAAAGTAGCCACCACACTTCAGGCCCCAAGAAAGCAATCTCACCCAACTGTTTGTGCCCCTAAATTGGTGGGCCACAGTGGTCTGTCCTTCTAAATAGGGAAGGGAATGGAAATATATAAATATATCTAAACATTTTTTAAAGGACCTTTGGTTCCCACCCTGTAGACTCCTCAAGGCACCTGCAGATTCTGATTTTTGTTGTTGGTCTTTATTGTTGATGTTGCAGGGAAGTCTGGCTTAAAAAACAAACAAAAACTTTTGTGAGTGACTTGGTGTAAAGCCATGTAGTCTTAACAGAGAACCAGAGGGTTGTACTGATGTTTAAAAAAGAGAAAAACAATAATGTAAGAGTCTGGTGTAAACGACCAGGAGAAAGAAAAAAATAATGCATCCCATTCTGGACATGGTGAAATCCAGGTCTCTGGGTCTGATTAATTTATGGTTTCTGCGTGCTTTATTTATGGCTTATAAATGTGTGTTCTGGCTAGAACGTCCAGAGTTCCACAAATCTATATTAAAGTGTTATTGCCAATTTTACCCCTTCGGTTCTTTTCTTCTGATCCTTCTCTCCCTTCCTCATCTCTCTCTCCCTCTCAATCTCTTCTTTCTCTTTCTCTCTCTCTTGCTCTGCCCTTAAAAATTAAACATATTTACAATTATTGGAAGGGAATGGGAGGGAGGTGGGAGTTTGTTGCAGGGTTTTTGTGGGAGACTGGGTGTTGCTGTTTACCCAGCCTTTTATTTAAATATCAAAGTTGAATGAAATTTTCCTTAAACACCACTGCTGCATCCTAATACATCTCTCTCCCCCCAGGTGTGACCACCTAGTCAGTCACACCCCTATCTCCCCATCTTACCACCTCCCTAATGCATTTTTATAGTGAATGGGAAAGAATTCCTAAAGCAACTACATCAGTAAACAAATCAAAACTGTTCGTGGTCATTTTTTAAATTTGGAGGTTAATATTATTAAGCATAACAGAACACATAAGTCCCTGATGGATCATCCCAGCGTCTTTATTTATACCAATATTTTATTAAAATGCAGAGATTGGAGACAAACTTCTCCAAAGTGCCCTGAGTGGCCCAGAAGTCACTATGAAGAGCAGATTTTGGCCATCCTCCTGTTTCTGCCCCACACCCCCAGTACTAGGATTATAGGCCTGTGCCACTTAGCCCAGCTAAAGTCCAGTAGTGTTATTTGTAAAGCCAGAAGCAAAAACACTCTGAGTTTACCTATCTTAAGTTTCCACCTGAGTTACTAGAAGGTGTGCTGATACTCAGGCCTCTTAAGCTCTTGGGCTGGCTGTGCTAGGAGAAAGGCAGATGTTTTCATGTGCTAGGTGAATTATTATTATCTTAGGCCTCTTTGCTAGTCAGTGTGCCTACACTGGATTTACAAATTCTTGGTGCAGCATTTTGACTCTTTACAACCACTTCTGCCAAATAGTCCCTTTGACCTTCCTGTGGAATTGAGACAATCAGCTCCAGTCTGTGACAACCCACCCCACCCCACCCTCTCCTCTCACCAGTATTATACTGGTGTTGGGAAATGTTGCTAGCCAAGAGTGATAATCACCTAATCTGGAAACATTTTAAATATTGTTCTGGAATTCGTTTCAGTTGCATAGCTTAAGGTAACCTTCAAATCTCCTTTATAAAGCTATATTGGAGGATGGGGAGGCAGTGAAGGGTGCCCTGAGCAGTTTGCCAAAGGACTCCAAAAGCAGTAAGATCCCAATGTCTCAAGATTGGTGTCCCCCTTCTACCAGCTAATCCTTGTGGCCCTGACAAAGCTTTCTTTTAGCTCTGAAGCTCAGATAGATAAGCCATGATTGTGGCCCAAAGGCTGAATGGCTATTTTGTGAACCTGCGAGGACATACAAAGACCCCCCAAATAAAATCTTACCAGTTGTTCCGCCCACCTCTCTTCGGATGCTCCAAACTGACAGGTAACTGACTCTGGGGGAATTGGGCTTTGCAAAGGGAACCTCATCACGCTGGCTAGCATATCCTGCCCAGCTAGGCTAGCATAGGAAACAGCAGCCCCATCCTCACCCCAGCCCCACACACATTCCAGCCATTCCCCCCACAGGAAGAAAAAAGTT
>PVIH01004632.1:100432-136826 GCA_004025045.1 Sigmodon hispidus
GTGTGTGTGTGTGTGTGTGTGTGTGTGTGTGTGTGTGTGTGTGTGTGTGTGTGTGTGTCTGCTTCTTTCCCCTCCCTCTCCCCAAATCCCCTTTTAACAAGCCACATTGTTCCGAAGAACACAAGGAAGAGAAATTGAAGGAGGAAAGACCCGAAGGCCGCGGCCAGCAATCAGGCCTTCTCTTTGCCTGGCCAGGACACACACGTCGCGAGCCGGCCTGAAATGTGTTTCATTATCACATAAAAGGCTCCCGTGGAGAAGGAGCGGAGAGGCAAGGCCGGGGGCTGAGTGGGGGACAATAGAGGCTGAAAGCGCTGCCCTAACCTGCTATGTTTCTTATCGCACGCCCATTGTTCGAGGGTCGTTTTAAACTACTTAGTGCGCCCCCCTCCCCTGATCCCTACCGATAAGATATAGTTCTGGGCGAATACATAAAAAGGATGTCGGGGAGATGCGCCCTCCGAGGCTTTTCTGCCCTTCTGCTGTCTTCCCCCCTCCCCAGATCAGTTCCCTCCCCTAGTTTCCAAGTTTAGGAGCTCAGGGATTCCTTTTTCCCCTAACTCAAGGCATTGCAGGGTGCAGTGGCTCTCCCCCCACCTTTTTCTTCCTGTTGCCCGCCGCCTTCTTTGCACGGGGTTTAAGCAACCGTGATCTGTGAATAAACAAAGTCAGTAAACAACCGAAAAAAACATTCTAGATCCGAATTCCAGGAGGGTAAACTTTCCATGCCACGTCACACTTCAGCAAATTTGCACAGATATTATATTGCCTCCCCCCTCCTTTATTATTCTTTTTTTTTTTCAGGATCCCATTGTACTTAACTGAATTTTATAACGCTGATCGATATCTTGGTAAAATATTCATTTTTAAACTAGCGGGCAGTGAAATCTTTGCTTTGTGTGCTAAAGTCAACAGTCGCTCGGTTTGAGCTCAAATAAATGCAGGGATGCCTCGGCTGGGAGCAGTCCACCGCCTCCCTCCCAGCGCAGGACGCTCTGACGCCCGCCTGCCCGCAGGCCACCGCAGGTAGGGAGCGTACCCACTCGGGGGCCACGCCCGGGCTCCCCGCACAGAGTCCGCCCCCACTAGGGTCCCCACGCCTCCCCTCCTCCAGTCAGTCGCGAGTTCGTGTGCCCCTAGGAGAATTGAGAGATGCACCCAACGACGATCATGACACAGGGTTTGGGAAGGGTTTGTTTTTGCGGGAAAGTGGGAATTTCGAAACTACTACATGGCTTAGTAGAACCTGAATTCTAGGAGTGTAAAACTCTCAACAGTTTTGTAGTCTGGGTGGGTTCCCGAGGCGATGAGAAACCGGGACTGGTCCCTGCAGCCGTTTTGGCTGGATAGTCGAATAGAGAGCGGGTAATTTCCTGAGAGTTGGGATGGCGAGGCACGAGCGCGCTCTTAGTACCACGGGTGTGTGTGTGATGCTGGGGGATCCTGAGAGGCGGAGGCGCGTATGTCTCGGAGTTCTGTTTTCTGTTACTTCTCGGGTCCCGGCCGGCTAAGGCTACTGTAACGGGTACAGGGAGGGGGACAACGCCTTTTCTGGAAACAAGTCACTTTAGTTCTTGCCGGCAAGAAGTGGCGCTGGCCTTCACGCTGCTGAAAACCACCCATGAGTGGCTGGGCCCAGCAAAGAAAGTCAAAGAATGCGGCGGGGTCTTCTATCATCCCAGTCTACAACCCATCGGGGCTGTCCTGCGACAGGAGCGTACTCAGAGTGTTGCACTTGAGCATGTAGGGGGTCTATAAACGGGAGTTTGGAAGACAAATTAGATTCCCCGCGTTTCTTTCTGCTTCCTCAGGAGGTGCCGACCTCGCCTAACTAGTTTCCATGATAGCCTGTTGAAAATACAGTATTGTTAGACTTTTGAGGGCAGGCTCCAGAAAAGATCTCTTGCGGGGGATGGGGCTCAGCAATAGATGATTGTCTTGCAAGTAAATCTCAGGGTTCTGTGCCCACCAGCAGGAGGTGGTGGGTGGGAGAGAAAAATAGAAAAACAAGTTTTAGGCGGTCCACTGGTCCCTCTAATCTTTCTAAAAACCGATGTCCAGCCAGTGTCTTTATGCCTTAAACGCCTTGGTGCCTGACATTGGAAGAAACCCGCTTCCACTTGGGTTTTCCTGGGACTTTCGACAAAGAATGAGACACGCTAGATGAAGAGCCCAAAGACATTACCTGTCACCCTAAATGGAAGTTTATTTCAGGCTGCACTACCATCTGCGAATAGTGAACTCAGTGAGCAGGGTTCATGCTATGAGGGTACCTTACAAAGTGCGGAATCTAGGCACACCCTCTGGTCCTGCCCTTGCATCCAAGGCTGTGGACCTACATTACAGACCTTGGAGACCAACTGGGATGCCCCTGCAGCGCTCCAAACTGGGCTCCTCCTGGTGTGGCTGGATATCTTCCCCGGAACAAGATGAAAAGCCTGCAGGACACACGGGAGGCTAATCGTTTTTAAATAATTAATGCCTTCCCATTCCGCTGGTAATGCAGGGCTTCGAATCCGTCAATTACTTGTCATTAGACTAGTGTCGCCCCACGGCCTTCCCTCGAGCCTTTGATGGCGCCGGGTCACCTAGCCCTGCCCACTCCACGGTGGAATTAAAAGGTGTCCGGCCTTTGAGAACCGGTGGGGAGTAGCCACGGCCCTCAATTCAGTGAGAGTTTAGAAAGAAAGAACCTCGGTGGAGAGATGTAATCTTCCAAATGGCCAATTTAAACGCCTGATCTTTATCTCCCTCCTGCTCCTGCTTTATACAGAGAAGGCAGTTAGTAGTGCTTTGGGGGTTTTTAATGTGGAAGTGGGGCGTGAGGTGGGGTGGGGTGAATAAGGATTAATAGGGCCTAGGGGAAGGCGTGTGCGGGAGGACGTACCTGGAGGTGCCTTGAAGCTACTGTCGGGCTTCCCACCACCACCACCACCACCCCCAGCATGAGAGCTTGAGATGCTACCTATCCGGAGTAGCAGGAGTCTCTAAGCAAGCCTTCCCTACCTATTGTGAAAAGCAGGGACCCCGACTGATTCTTTTCTCCATAGGTAAAAAGATACCTTTGTAACAAAGGGAACGCTAAGGATAGTCCCTATTCTTGCAGCTTCTGTGGAGATTGGCTAAAATTCACACTTAGACCTCAAGTCGTGCCTCACAGGACAGACACACACCCCCAAACAAAAACAAAAACAAAACCACCCAGTAACCTCAGTCCCATTCGGAATTCTCTGCGGTGGCAAAAGAACAAGAGTTCAGACTTGGGGTGTCTCTGTTGGGTCAAGGCAGTGAACACAAGGTCCTGGCCGCAGCACCATAGCAACCAAGGCCAGTCAAGGGTGCTCAAGTGAAATGACAAAATTAAAAGCCAACACAAGATAAAGGCCACCAAAAGTTTGCAACTTGATTTAATTACACTTCTGGCCATTTCCTTCCTTGGTCTGCAAGGTTTGTTGTTGTTTTGTCTTTGACAGTAAATAAAGATGGAGAAGTTTCAGAACATTATCTATCCACCCTCTAGGGAAGAAAAAACTCTGAGCTGTATTTCTACCCTTACTAGACTAAGAGGTCATCTATCTCCACAGTGACCTTAGACTAAACTCCAGATAATGTATTTTCAACACTGTTTCACCCCAGGAGAGATTTTTTTGGGGGGAGGGGGGAGATGGAGGAAAAGATGTGAACAGAGGAAGGTGGCAAAGCCCACCTGGGAGCTTCTGCTTGCTTTTTAGGACTTAGTCTCCACTTGCCATGCCTTTCCAAGCAGAAATAGCAGATTAGAATTTAAAAAATAAACAAAATAAATGTGACATGCCAGATATGGACAGGTGCCTCCATATCAGAGCAAAGAAAATTAATAAGGAATTGATGTGTCCCTGAGAGAGCTCAGTAGGGCTCCAGCTCCTAGTGGGCCTCAGCTTTTTTTTTTTTTTTTTTGACAAAACTCTCATACTCTCTGTCACTCCAGGGGTTGCCTGGAAGCCTAAATCCTGGGGCATCTTCCCCATTCTGCTCACAGCCTTCCTGCCCACTCTCTTATCCCTTTTCTTTTCTTCTTTAAAACAATAATGTGTGTCTCCCTCTCTCCCTCCTCCCATTGTATTTGTTGATGACCTAACACGCTCACACCAAAAGCCACACACAGAAAACCAACAACGTGGGATGGGAGGAAAGACCAATTATGACTGAGTCTAACAAGCAGGGAACACCCAAGTAGAAGCTGCCTGTCTCCTGGGAGACTGATGGAGGCTTATTTTACAAGCTGTAATTCCGTTCTGGTCCCTATCTCCAGACTGGAAGTGATGCCTCCTCTCCCCTCCCCCTTAGCCCCAAGCTCTTGGAACCCATTCCAGAGCTTCTGCAAATTAATTCTTTGGAAGACTCACTCTGAACAGGTGAAGGGAGCAGAGGTGTTTCCCAAGCTTGTCTTTAGAAGGTAATGCTTAATTTTGAGTCAGTGTCAGTTACTCTCAACAGTAAAAGATCCTTATTCTCATGAACACCACCTGGATTCACATAAAAAAGAAAACGTGTGTGTGTGTGTGTGTGTGTGTGTGTGTGTGTGTGTGTGTTTCATTTCACTGTGAGATGCCCATTAGATAGCTAGGAGTGCTGAAAGAAACAACACAAAACAATTTGCATTCATGCCTGGATTTAACTCCATTTTGCTAATTACCAAATGCACCAGCAGTGTTAGTTGAGGATGTCAGCAAACCTGTATTCTTGATTTAAACATTTTTGGCCTAGAAAGGAAATGTCAACATCAAAAGCCTGTGCAAAAGAGGAGTCCAGGTGTACTCCACACACACGCACCTTTAGCCTAGAAGAGAAATGTCAGCATCACAAACGTAAGAAAGTCAGGGTTAACTTCATACACCAGGGCTGTACTGCCTACACTGGAAGTTTGGAATGAGCCATGCATGTGCTGCTTTTTAGTTCAGCTTGCTTTCCTGATTCTGCTCACATGTGCTTAAATGGTTCAGAACCAAATTATTTTCTCCATATGTAAATTAGTCTTCCCCTAGTCTCATTTACTTAAAAATAATAAAGTTTCAAGAATACACAGAAATATTTAGGAGGGGCTGTGTTAGACCATAATAGAATCACCTATATATGTCTGTGAACTTGCTATTTTCTTAAAATTTTGATCTATATATATAAAGCAGATACAACTTATCATGAGTTCTCTTGGCTGTTGCTTGCTTCCTTAAAGCAAAACATCAAATTCTTAATTTAAAAACCACAAATGTTAAATGTGCAATACTTAAAACTATAGAATGTAATCTTGGAATGTTGGGAGGGTAAGGTTTAGAAAGAGCCAAAGCCTGAGTAGGGTGGGTGGTGAGTTGAAAGAAACACAGGAATAGGTGGCATTTTCTTTAAAGGAATTGGTGTGAGGTATCAGCCAGAACAGGACCTGAACCCTAGAGAGCTCTGCATTGAGGTCAGAAGCATCTGTAACAAAGAAAGCAAGATGTCTGGGTTGGTTTGGTGGTATAGCCAAGTGATGAAGGTATGCCTAGCATGAGGTTCTGGGTTCCATCTCTGGCATGTGGAAAAGAAATATAGTATGCTGTTTATCTTCTATAAAAGTACAGCTCTAGTCCAGCTGTTTACCTTACCCTTTAAAAGCTTGTTCTAAAGTGAGTAGAACTGACTCCATCAAGTGCTCTGTTTCTTCTGCAGTTCCAACCTACTAAAAGAAGTTGTGGTTTCCATTCCATGCTGGCTGGGAAATTTTGCCTTTTTCCCAGAGCTCATTTTGTGGCAAGAATTCCTGCACCCTCTTTGCCCTGCCACCATGGACCCCTGCCCAACACAAGACACCCCATCTTGCTTCTTTATCACAACTCTAAACAGTCCTACCCCTACTGAATGAAGCTTTCCATTCTCCACACACCCTGTAATGTGTTGTGATATCCCTGGTGGAAGTCAGAATTTCTGAGTAATGCTCCTGGGGCTTAGAGTTTGGAAACTTCCTCAGTACTGACCTCTCAGCTCTCCAACTAGGGCAAGTGATTTCACCTCAGTAATCTTTCAGATTCCAAAAGCTTCAGATTGTCAGCACTTAGACACCCCCATCTCCAAAGAAGTAGGAACTCCATCTTTCCAGAATACCGGAGTTGCCAAGGAAAGGAGGTTGTCTGAAGTATTAAGGAAAGTTTGGAAAGGAACAAAGGAGAATATATCTTGGGTACCCTGTGGCAGTACAGCAAAGATGTCTCTTCTTGCTCCTGTAGAGATTAGAGTGGAAGTGTCCCAGGTTAAGCTGATTTGTATTTTTAAAATAGAATTGACAATGGGATCTTGGTCCTTCAAAGCCAACCAGATCTGGGCTACATTTTCTGTGCACCTAACTCTGGGACAGTTGGGTAAGGCATGAAAAGAGATGACAGCGAGAGAATCAGCAGCTAGATAAATGGTCCTTGAATTGTGATTAGAAAGACAAAATGCCAGAGCAAAGGAAAATGTCAAGGACAGAGACCACCAGCAGATGTGAGGGCTTAGAACAATACATACTAGCAAATTATTGCAGAACTGCAGTGCTCAGCTGACCTGTTCCTTGCCAAGAGATCTTGACAGCAGGGTCTAGGAATGCTCAAAGCCACTCTTGCTTCTGACCAGCACCTGGTGGCATGATGGCACAGGTGACAACAGAGACATATTGCATGCACCTCCCACATGGGGTCTCCAACATGTTCCTACACAGCTGCCAGAGAAGCAAGGCCTCTGCTCCCACAGTACTTATCTTCCTCTGGACTTACATACAGATGCAGATCTAGCAAACACCTGCTTCCCAGCCCAGGCCCCTTTTTGGGATTTTGGCCTGGCACCTTGGCCTTCAGATCTTCCATGGAGGGAGCAAGTGGCCCTATAACATGAGGAGTGGTAGGGGGCTGTTGTCAGCAAGAAACCAGCTGATAGCATGCCACTGGGCTGCATGTTAGTTTGCCTCCTGGTAAGGGTTTAGAAGGCCCTGGGGACCGACCCTGGGGACAAGAGATGGAACTGGATAGTGACCTTCTTCCTCCTCCAAACAGTGCTCAACCTTAGCACAGAAGTATCCTTATTTTTAAGACTATGTTGCTGATCATGTCTGGGATTTTCTGCAGTCTTTGTGTTTTCCACTGTGGCATTTCAGGAGATTCTTAGATTACTGGATTCAAAACTCCATAGACAGAGGTGGTCAGCTTTTGGAGATAAACAGAGTTCTAGAATCAACTACACATATTTCTCATGCTAAATGGGCTAGCTAAGGTCTTAGGTTATGGCAGGAACATGATATTCATATAAATGGAACCTTCTGAAGAGAATGAAAACAGAGAAGATGCCATTTGGGAACTGAACTGATCATGGGATGGACAAGTGGGTAAGGGTCCCAATCTATACTTTGCCACCTTAAGTGTTAATTACCACCCCTCTCTTGCCAGCAGAGTTTGCCAATTAAAGACCAATCTTTCTTGAGTCCTTTGCTTTAAAAGGACATTTCGATTCATCCAGGCAGGCAATTAAATCCCCCTCAACCCTCTCCCTTCCCAAAGATCTGAATAAGCTGAGTTCCCTACTCCTGGCATCCAGCACAGAGCCCTGCCTAGAAACTAAACTCTCTACTCACCTGTAGTTATCAGAATGCCAGACTCATCTAAGGAGATCAAGCCTGAACTCCAAGCCAGTCCATTTAGAGAAAATGGAAAACAACGCTGTATGTACAGTAACTACAGGCTTTCTCCCCAACCCCAACCCCTAGCCCCCAGTCTCTTCTCCTCCCCCTTACTTCTCTCTTCTCTTTCTTTTCCCACCCGTTCTCTCTTATTCTCACTCTCACAACTCTGGAAGGGGCAAATAGATTACATCCCCTTTACTTTATATCAATTTTAGTTAACCTCCTCCTTCTAGCAGCCTGATATCTGAGGGGCACTAGGTCTTCATCTTATGACTCACATCACTTCTAAAGGACAAACATCCCACACCTGTCAGTCTGCAAGGAAAGTGCCCCTTTGAACCTTTTGTTCTGCAAACTCTACAGTCCTAACATGGCTAAATTACTTACTGGGACTTTCTAAGTGATGAGCCCATTCCTCCTCATCCCTTTCCCCCATCCTATGCCCAATAGAGTTCAGAGTTAGTCTTTGATAACCTTGTTGCAGAACAAAGTTGAGGGTGTGTGTCATATCTAAAGTCCCTATTGTAAACAATCAAGGGAACCTTGGGTCCTCCTATCAGGTATGTGGGGAGTGGGGAAGGTGAAATAAATGGTAAAGTCAGTCACTCTCTGAGCATTTCATTTTAATGACCTTAAATGTGATCCCCATTTACTTCTTAGTTGGGATGGAAAAGGGAGAAATGTCTGATGCTCAGTATTGCTAATCACCAGCAGGTCTCTGAATAGACACTTTGTTATCTGTGGCCCTTCCCATCCTGTTCTACCTTAGGCTTGCCAGAAAGAATTGCGCTGGTAAAGGGTACACATTGCCATCTGCCAGATGTAATTGCTTGCCAGCCAAGGCAATATAAAAATTTAGTGGATACCCTAAAGGATTATAACACAAAATTCAATAATTATGCTTCAGAAAGCTAAATGTGTGAGTTTCCCCCACCTTTGGACAGTGAGTGACTCTGGAGTGATTGATAGGATTTTCTTTCTTTCCTTCTTTCTTTAAGTTTGTTTTTGTTAAATTCAGAAGCTTTCTCTTTCAAGGCTGCTATAATAAAATGAAATTATTGTCATTTATCTAGCTTCCTTTTGTGGGATAATAGATAGTTATTAAATTAGATCACCTCAGCCTAATTCATGAATTGTTATTACCAGCTAACCACAAACAAAAGTACCTTCAAGTCTCACCACTTATAAATCAGTTCTTCCCACGATGCTAAAATCCTAGGCTTTTTAATCTAAAAACACACTCATTTTGTCTTTGAAATAACTAATTAAAAATAAAAACAAGACAACATTTTTCAACTTATAGGGTTTTAAATTTTAAACTAGAAGTAGTTTAACAATTTGTTAAATTGATCCACAGCAATGGAAAGCAAGTATGTAAGTATATTATATATTTAAATGAATGAAGAGGTTCTAGGTGTTAATTCAGCTGGTAGAGTGCTTAATTAGCATCGGCAAGGCCTCAAGTTCAATCCCCAGGGCTGGAATAAAATAAAAGCAACATATTATGTTGAGAAAAATAGAGAATTAGCTCCTGACATTATCTTTAATATAAAGTAGCCCAGGAGAACCCAAAACATCAAATTTCTTTGTCCTTTTAATTTTAAAGTAAGGTTTTCAAAAAGATTACAAAAATTTATTTGGAATTTTAATATCTTGTTCCCATCTATTTGCCTGTTCGATGGTTCTTAACTATTTTTCCATGGTGTCTGGAGCGCCGCATATCCTCAGAAATACAAAAAAAGAAAGGCTTGGCTGCCTTTACACTGGGGTTTGGTGTCACTGTTTACAGCCGGTTTTCTTTTCTCATTGTCATCAGCAGCACTATGTACTCTTAATATGAACAAAACTAATTACCTAGTTTGACTTATAAACCTTTCTCTTAATTGTCTGTTTGACCAAAAAAAGGTCAATTATGCGAACTAAACCATTCTTATAAAGTTTTAAAAAATATTTCTTAATACTTTTCTTTCTAAAGAAAAAAATAACAACCACATTACGACATTGCTGGAGGAAGCACATTTGTTTGTTATTTTTGGATTGTTGAGAAAATTTCCGTACAACATAGAAAATATTTCTGGACAAAACCAGAAATGTTATCTGTGGGAGAGTGTTTCGTTTATTTTTCCGCCTTCACACTGGAAGTGCTAGGCAGCTTTACCAGAACGTTTCCTGTGCTGATGCGCTGGACCTGCATTAACCAGCCAACCACCTCCGAAGCCCAAGCAAGAACACGCTAAACTTTAAAAAATAAGTTAGGGGAAACTTGCTTATATTTTTAGGAGCCACACAGTAAACTCCCATGACACTGAGACAGACATTCTGTTTGGTGCAAGCGGCAAAAAACACATCCCATCAGTGTTTACAGGTGTATTCAGGCATGAAATTGAATATTATCAGAGTTGAAAAATGCAAATCAAATTAAAAGCGGAGAGAATTGCCTTTGGAATTATAGTACCCAGGAGCTCCAGAGTGTTTGCTTAAATGCAAACATTTTTGAAAAATAACGGAGAGTATCTAAATTGCTTTCTCACCGTTGTTTCCTCACCTCCAAAGATCCATTCCTAATTATACAGAAAATATCGTTCACGCCGAGTTACAAACCGCCCACCACTGTAACAAATCACTCGTTGTTTTTCCAGAACATTACTTTTCTTAAACATTAAATTGCCCCCGTTTAGCGGTGTCCCTAAAATCAGGCCAGCTTCAGCAACCCAGATTCACATTCGAAGCTGAGCAGCGGTTGCTGCCCACACCGGCGCGCTTAGGGTGCACGGCGGGTTCAGGGACCCTAGACCCTAGAAGTGCAACTTGCGCGGGCCAAAACTCTGAATCTGTGGATTGGCCAGGAGCTGCTAGTGCAGCCCTGGTTGTTTCCACCTCGCCCACCTCTGGCGGCAGAGAAGCACCAAACCCCAGAGAGCAAACGGGCCCAGGTAGAATGAGTCTCTTCTCCGCTCTCACAGCCCACAGCAGGGCCAAAAGATAAGAGAAATGCTCGCCCAGTGTCAGGGAGAAAGGGTAAATAAAAGCGTTAGAGAAACAGGATCGCGGCAGGCGAAAGGAAGAACCTTGGGCCCTGTGATCAAGTTCTAGAAAATAGGGGTAACCCACCCTTGTTCGCCCCGGTAGCCAGCCGGGAGAGACCAGACCCACTCCGCTGCCCGACAGTGGGCATGACATACTATTTCTCTTCCACCCCTCCCCCACGTCCTTCGGGTCCCTGGGAAAATCAAACTTGGGTCTCTGTTTCAGGTGCCAAGGTCAGCAGTTTTCGAAGAGCCTTGGGCCAAGCGTCAGCCAGACCAAGGCAGCCAGGTCCACCAGAGCACTAAGCGAGGGGTGCTGGCAACCCCCGCAGTGGCCAGGCTGTGCTAACGAAGGGTAGGAAAAACTTTGATATTATTTGGTGACCTCTGAGAATTTTCGTTTCGTCCTTCTGACATTTGTGTACCCTTATACAGGCCCAATCAGCCTCGGCTGTAGCCCATGGTCGCAAGGGGCCCTCTGACTTCTTCTCTGGGGACGAAGACAGTTGGTGGTCTGTGCCTCATTTCTTCCTCCCTCCTGCCTATCTCAGTCCTGGTGGTCAGAGAGGCAGCTCCAGTTACAGAGCGCAACTCCTGTCCAGCCACGGGTAGCAATGAGAAGCCGGTTTTTACTTGAAACCTGCCGGTCTATTTCTTTTTCAGGAACATCATCGGTGCAGAACAGTACGACTGTGCTGAGAAGACAGCCTCAAGGCTACTGAGCAGATCCAGTAAGTTCCAGTTGGGGAGATTCCGAACCCTTTCCCAAGGAGAGTTGCGCTGATCGCGTGTGTGTTATTTTCAAAGCTAAACGAAGGAAACAGCAGCCAATTAAAATGAAATATTTTCAGTTTCTTCCTCTGTTGTCAGTGATTTGCCCCCGGGGATCCACAATTTTCCCAAGCCTGTTAACCGGTGACAATGAATGAGTGTCTCCTGTAATTTAATTTTCCTGTCACACTAAATAGAGCTACATTGTAAACCTTAGATCTACTCTTACTGATAGCATAGCCTTGTTTTGTCATTTGCACCATAAAGACCCCCAAAAGGGACACTGTATTGTGACCGCCACTCTTGAATTATTCAAGAACTTAATGACATTTTCCATTTTAGAAAAGGAACTAATTGCCATTGATGCGAAGCATGTGACCTTCTCAGGGGTGCCCAGTATGAGAATGTTACCATCTGTACACCCACACGGAGCCACAAAACTCCTAAAAGAGGGGGGAAATGAAAACAAGATGGACTCCAAATGGACACTGAGATCACGTATATTATTTAATCCCACCCAAGCCAAAACATATAGCTCCAAAACTCTCTTTACTTGACCTAAAGTCTATGTCAAATGTGCTATCAATCATGTCCACTTTGGGGAACCTTAGGTGACTTTTTTTTTTTTGATAAATGCAATTGCTATTTTGAAATCAAGTATTCCTTCTTAAATGTGAAATTACATTGTGTGATGTCAAGCATAATATTGAATGGTCTGCCCTTACCCTTGCTAGCTTTCCTTGATTTAATTACTTATTTATTGGAAAGGGGGGGGGAAAACCTTAAATTATGAAGACATTTCACCTCAGTATTTGCTGTTTGAGTCTATCATGAGTCCTCTGCAAAGCCAGGGTTGCAATTCTTCATTTGTGTGGCTTTCTTCTTAAATTATGGAAATAGATTTTTATCTCTTTTTTCAGAGTGGAGAAGACAAATACTGTAACTGTGTTTCCTATAGTGTTTCTGTCTTTTCCCAGTTCTCAGGAAAGCAGGGATCATAAACTGGCTTCCATGAACATCCCATGACTTCATAAATAGACATACCATTCCACACAAGAAGTTGTTGTGTTTCTGAGCTGATCTACAGCCCCTAAGAACCATTTGAAAGGCGTGAAGGGGTGTTAATAGATAGGAGTGAAGGGATGTTAATATGTTCAGGAATAAAATACTTCCCTGTACTGGGCTCCAGTGAGATTAAGCATGGGGATTTCTGTAGAGAACCAGGGTTCCATTTAAACCACCTCCCCATTCCTTTTGCAGAATTTCTGGAAAGAGGAATGAGATATCTATGAACTTATAAGTATTTTTTTTTTCACAAGTATCAGTGTAGCCAGGTATTTGGCACAACCACTGCTGGGGCAGCATAAAAACAAAGTCAGCTGGGAAACAGCTGGCTAGTCAGCTGTGGAAGTATATTAAATGCTTTAAAAAGAGGATTTCTGTACCTGAGTTATAAAATGGAGCAATTGTTTTCAATTTTCATTAACAGAAACATATTCTCTGGGGGCTGGAGAGATGGCTCAGCGGTTAAGAGCACCGTCTGCTCTTCCAGAGGACCCGGGTTCGATTCCCAGCACCCACATGGCAGCTAACAACTGTCTGTAGTTCCAGTTCCAGGCAAACACCAAGGCAAATAAATAAATAAATAATAAATAAAGTTTAAAAAAAAAAAAAAAAAACAGAAACATATTCTCTTCTTGGTGACATATGCTCTTGTATTCAGTAATATGATAGAAGATATACATTAAGGATATGTAGGTTCTGGGTAATTTGTTTATTTGCTTTGAAGTGCTGAAGCTAGAAACCAGGCCTCCTAACTAAATTCACTCTACTACCCAGTCCAGAATATATAGTTGTTACTTATTAAATAATAAAGATATTTTAAGAATGTAATATAATGTGATCAATGCAACCCTAATGACTCACATGTATTTCTATGTTTTCCCCTTTTCTTGAACAGCTTGTAGATTGTAAAACTAGAATAAATTATCAAGTGTCTCATGTCTGAGCTCTATTGTATTCTAGAGTGGTTCTACCCAGAAATTTGGTATGTTATCAAAATAATATTATTTACTTTACCTTATATTTTGAATGCAGGGCCACTTGGAAGGCATTTAAGTACTGTGGAACGTTCTAGGCATCTTATGGATACTGGGTTTCTTCCAGCTCCATTTCTAAAGCTCATCCTGTTCTGAATGAGTATTAGTATTGACATTTCCAAGAGCCAGGTATGGGGATATCATTTTTATTTAGTGGTAGTTCTAAAGGGGTGTGTAAGAACTTCTGACAAAGGGCAATGTTTAATTCTGTTGCATCTTATCTCCAATTGTCTTCCAATAAAAATTATCTTTGGACAGCATTCTCATTTGACTTTTATGATAAAGCTCACTAGATACCTCTGCCACAGAACAGACATTTTATTTCTCCATCCAGCTCATTGTGAAGGTATTTCTCTGAGGCTTTGATGTTGAAGAAGCCACAAACATTTTTGCTTGTGTTTGAAATTGCTGGAAAGTTGAGTGAGCATTCTCTGTGTTTTGGTTCTTTCCCCCTGCCCCTTAAATGCTATGCACACACAGGAAAGGGTGAATAAGGGCATTGTTTTTGGAGAAATTAATTTTATTGAAACCTAAGCAGACACACCATCAGCCCATTGCTTAGATTCTAAAAGGGGTCCAAGAATCACACCACACAAACAGCTGGTTCTCTTGTCTCTGTCTGTTGCTTTAATTGCAGTGAAGAGTTGTATATATGCTTTCATCCTGACTGCTTAGGTTCTGCCTTTTGTACTTAGTCCTTTAAGTATCAGAACTACTAATACACAGATTTTAAAATGCCAGAACTAGCAAAGTCAACAACTTTCTGTCCTGTCGTATTTAATTGAATGTCTGCACTTAGACATATTTACTGGACTTCTGAGTATCTGTGTTTCCTCCCCTGGGAAACAGCATCAAGATAGCTTAGCTGTGACATGGTTACCAACAATACCTTTCAAGGAGACACAGTTCTTTCCTGTTTCATAAGCATGGACTGTGCCACAACTCTGGGTCAGGATTCTGATTAGGTGTGGAGCATTGTTTCAGCTAAAGATAGTTATTATAGTACTTAGCAGTGACAGTGGCCAAACTGAGCAAATTGCATCATGGAAATGGAAACACTTTACACTCTATATATACTCTAGAATATGTATTTTTCTTCATGAAAATCAGGGGGATAAGAAATCCCTACATGATTTTCAATATATTAGGTAAAGCTTATCTGTTTGCTTTTTGCTTGTTCTCTTTGGTGACATTTTAAATTGCTAATTAAAGTATTGGCAAAAATTTATCTGGATGCATTAGGATAGGTGGGATCATATCTATAGTGTGAATATAGGAAGCCTAACAAGTGCCTACTGTTAGGAGGAATCTTTTCTTTTTTCATTTTTACACAACTTTAACAGGAACAAGGTCACTTTTTCTTCTTTCTTTTTTGTTGTTTGCTTTTCTAGACAGAGTTGCTCTGTGTAGCCCTGGCTGCCCTGGAACTCATTCTGTTCATAGTAGATGAGGCTGGATTTGAAAGAAGAGAGCCTTCTGCCTCTTCCTCCCAAGTGTTGGGATCAAAAGTCACCTTTCTTAGCCTTTTTTCAGGGGAGGAGATCTCACTCTGTAGCCTGGTCTAGCTTCTAATTTATGATCCTCTTTCTTCAGCTTCTGAAGAGCTGGAATTATAGATGTATGCTATCACATCAGGCCTTGCTTAGCTGCATTCTTGGTTTGTTTTTTTAGATTTGCTTATTCACAGCTATTGGAACAAAAAGATGAGCCAGAGGAAAGACACTGGCAGGTCTGTTTGCCTAAGGGCACCATGTGACTTAGGAAACAGAGAAGTTTCTCTAGAAGCTGAACTTTGACCCTCACAAGAATGTCCCCAAAAGGCCATCAGGACACTACAGTCAGATAGCCCTGCAAACTCTTCTCAGTGTTTACTGCATATAAACGAAGAAATGAGACAAAAGGCTAATATAGTGGTGGTCTTGTCCCAGGTGGGTGATTGCCGTATGCAAATGTACACAACTGTAGTGTTACACTCAAGGGAGCATCAGCTATGAGAACTGTCAATGGAAAGATCTTAAAATAAGAAGTGTTGATTTGACCTCCCTGTAGACTTGATATTATCAAAGTTATTTAATATCCCCCAGAGTTACCAAATCTTATGAGGAATAAACAATGAAGAGGTGTGTGTGTGTGTGTGTGTGTGTGTGTGTGTGTGTGTGTGTGTATGTTTGTGTGTTTGTGTGTGTGAGAGAGAGAGACTCGTTGTTAGAAATCTTTATTATAAGACCCAGGTCTGACCTGAGATAGTCATCTTCATTGGCCCGGAAGAGTATCTATCTTACCAACTCAAGAACAATTTTGTGGTGAAAGGTGGCTGGTTACCCATACCTTGGGGACCTTTCTTTGTTGACCTGTACAATGTGGGAGTTAATTTAAATTTCTTAGAAAGGTGAATAGGGACAAGAATAGAAAAAGCTCCTGGAGTGCTATCTTAGAAGGACAGAGCAGACTGACCAAAAATCTCCTAAACCCCACAGATTTTATCAAAAACCAGGCCACATACAACATCAGGGAACAAAGATGCCACACCTAGAGTGATGATTTTCTGTTTTGCAAATGTGGAGAGACTTTCACTGTTCCTTATTCCCAGGTGAAGAGGGATATATGGAATGAAACCCAGCCTGCTTAAAGTAAGCCACACCAAGCCCAGCTTGCAGTCCATCACCTCCCCTTCCCCTAGCAAGACCTTTACAAGCTGGGCACTTTGTGAGTTGGGGCTCATATGTGTGAATTTTCAGGGTGCTTTGTTTCTGTGGAGAGGATTCCAGAGGCTCTTGAAGTCCTCAGCCTTAAATCCAGGTTAATAGGGGAAGTCTTCTCCCCACACCCACCCTGGAGAGGTTTGGTTGGAAGAAAACTGACCCTGAGTGCACTCAGGCAAACTAGTGAGAAAGACCTGATACGGTCGGTCTGCAGGGTACTTATTAAGCACCTTCCATTTGCAGAACCGATACTTCTGGCAAAGGAGTCAACCTGGAAGGTATACCTCGTAGTCTGGCTCTTTCCTTGACACAACAATTTATTTAATAAATGCATCTCCTGCAGAAGAAGGCACCAGGCACTGTGTCTTTTATCTGCAGGATATGCAAAACGCATTTATTCAGCTTTTATCTCTGGAATTGTATGCTGATCCCATACATATAGATTGATTTTGTTCAGGTAGATAATGAAAAGTCAAGTGGAAAATTACACAATGGCACTCACGATCCAGGTCTTATATCGGTATATAAATTGGTTTATTATTTCATTCTATTAAAGGGGCTCCCCCCCTCAGGAAAATTTGAAAACGTACTGTATTGTCTGCCTGTCTGGATTTTACTGGGAGAAGGAGCTTGAAAGGAAAGGGAGGGAAAGATAATTTCCATTTTTCCATTCTTTTGGTTAATTGTACCAGATAAGTAAGCAGCACCCAAGGGTGTCCTGGGGACTGTCTGCTTCCCACAGCCCACTTCAGAGTCAAGTCTGGGGCTTCGGTGATTTAAGCCATTATGGATGAAAATAAGTTTGCCCCTCGCAAGCATCCTGTTAGAGAGGGTATATTTTTACCAAAGGCAATTTATGATTTTGTCCTGGTGGCTGAAAGAGGCAACTCCCTCTGGAGTATGAGGGGGCCAAGGGTGAGAGAGTTGCAGCAGGGAGAGACCACTACCCGGGGACAGCTCTGAGCTGGAATCCTGGAGGAAACATTATTAATAAACATCTTCTGGACATTTGGCAGCCCGTGGAGCTTGCTCCAGCTTAAAGCAATTAATTCAGGACACCGACATCAACTCTCCAGGTCTTTGACAGCTTGGAGCCGAAATAAAAATGCTAGTTCTCCGGGGAAGAGGGGAGGAGGGCCCGCTCTTTGCTGGACTGTTTGCTTATGGGCCCAGCGAGCAACCTTCCCTGCAGAATGAAATGCAAGGTCGCACACAACGAACCGGCAGAGAATAGAAGATGGGAACGAACAGTTTGAACTATTTGCTCAGCAGAAGGGCACCACAATGCTGGGGTAGTGGCTTTCCCATGCATCCACTGTCCCTTCTTTGAGATCTTTTGTTGTCTCTGTCTCCTTTGGCCAGATAAGAACACAGCTGCAGCCTTGCAGCTAAGTAAGGCTTTCCTTGTCCCCTTAAATCTCGGGGTGTCTTTACTGTACCAGGCGTAGATCAGCTCTTTCTTTTTTGATCGGGGGACTGGGAGGGAGGGAATGAAGAGTTGAGGGGGAGGGGACAGAGAGAGAACTCTCACGTTGCTGATGTCTGCTTCATGCCTTTCTTTCTCTCCCTTTTAGATCCAAGCTGGGAAGATGTGATCTTTGTGGGCTAGTTTTATTGAAGGGTCAGTGTTTTGTGCCAAAATGCTGCCTTCTTGGAGCTAGTTGTTTGTGTATGCTATGTAGGGAAGACTAAATTTGAAGCTGTTTTAAAGCATTTTTAGATTCCTTAGGCAGCTAGAAAAAAAGGGGGGGAGCAGAATTTGGAGGAGTCGATTTTAAAATTGCTCAATTACAATTCAGTTTCTGAAAATCATTTTGGGCTCCTCTTACTACAGTTCATTTGTTCCAAATTGTATAATTATAGTTATATTACACCAAGAAGAGGATAACTTAAAGATGAGATTTAAATATGCATTTGTATTTGCAGTAAATTGCATTTATAACCAGAGTAAATTCTATCTAAAGCATCAATACCACATTCTCCTGTAGGCTGGCCACTACATTTTCTCACATTCATCCTTTAAAAATCAGAGTGTGTGGGGCTGGAGAGATGGCTCAATGGTTAAGAGCACTGGTTGTTTTTCCAGAGGACCTAGGTTCAATCCCCAGAACCCACACGGCAGTTCACAACTGTCTGTAACTCCAGTTCCAGGGGATCTGGTGCCATCATATAGATAGATGTAGATGCAAGCAAAATACCAATGCACATAAATAAGAATAAATAAGTCATTACAAACAATTTTCATTTCAAAAAATCAGAGCTTATTTTAAGCACCACAAAAGAAAATGGACATGAGTCTAAGATTTAATTTATATCAAGTTGATTTTTTAAAAGTTAATTCAAAGTTAAAATACGAGTTTTTGCACAGTTGCATGGTGTATTCTGACTCAGTGAGCTTTGCCACTAGTTGGCTTATTAAATGAGGCTCCTCCGATGCTTATTTCTCTTATAATAAGGTTGCTTTAGCATGAATGGTTTTATAAGGTGAAAAGGCAAAAATGTTTAACACCAAAGAAAATGGTTTGCTAGGACTGCATTAAACATTCAACACTAAGACCATCTGAAGCAAATTCTGGTGCTTTGAAGGCATGACTGTCTGTGTCTGTTTATCCCACTACCAAAATTGGTGGGGAAAAACCTCTTCCATATATTTTTTCCTGCTGGGTGGTCAGAGGGAAAGACCAGGAAGCTAAAGACCTCCCATTGAGACCCTCCTCTGTAAGAGGCGACCTCACATGGTGCTTCAGGGGCACCTGTTCATCTCTCCTCACTGTGGATGTGAGCTATGAGCAGGCAGCCAGAGGGGATGAGTCAACTCCCCTTCCCACTGGAGTGTTCTCCCATAGGGAAACTTCTAGCTACAACAAATTCACCTCACAGGGCCTCTGAAAGGTTCAAAGGCTGTTATTCTGCATAGCTGAGAAATGACTTTGATGCCAGAGAGTAGGTGTGTGTGTGTGTGTTTCAGGGAGAAAGGGATGACTAGACATTTGCAAATGCTTGATTGTTTGATGATGAAATGAAAAGACAAAAATAAAGGATCCTATCAAATGGGTCACCTTTTGCTATGATTTTCAATAAAACATATAAGAATGGAAAGGCTTAAAACAATAAAGACTGACACATTTAAGTCCTGTTCTAATTTTTTTTGCTTTTGTTTTGTAAGCAGACATTTAAAATTTTTGTCTTCAGTGCCCACCTTCATTATATCCCATAATAAATGTATGTGGTTTGTTTTTCTCAATTATGTGCATTGGTTATATGTGTCCTAGCTTTCCACGAACTGAGGTTATAGTTGCAAATATTACCAGTCCAGATAAATATATTTATTTTTTTCTTCTAACTCTGGCCCAGAGACTCAGTGTGACATCTTAAGATATACCTAAAAATCATGTTAAATCTGGGGGGATAATTTGTAAAACAGGAAGGAATCCTCTTCCTCTAATAAGATTCTCTTTCTCCTGAGCCCATGACTTCCCATAGAGGGATACCGGACTTTTATTTCTAATGTCTAGATGGGTACAAAGTTCCACGTGTTAGGAGGTCCCTGAGGGAGGAGCATCACCAAGGGTGAGGGTAAACTCACAAATAATGAATTGAGTTTAAAGACTGTGGTCAAATGCAAGGAACAAGTGATACCGATCGTCCATGGCAGGGGCCTGGACATCACACCAGTTGCCATGGGGTTTGATTAATGAGGCATTAAGGAGATCGAGGGACACTTACAACTAGTTACTTATAGTGCTAATTTCAAAACACTTTGTGACAGACAAAGAGACTCTGCTCATAATGCAAAGTAATTTGTGGTGTGTTCCTGGCGAATGCATTTAGTGAAGCAAATATAGTTATGCAGAATTTAAATTAAGGTTGACACTAATGTAAACAGAGCCCAAGAACCACTGTCCAATAATTTGATGAGGACACAGGTTTTAATCAAGCCTCTTCCACTAAAATAGCAATTTAAATCCCCATCGTTTAAACTGGATAAAATGCTTAAGCTGGGAAAGCTGGGGACCAAGGTGGGGAGTGCAATAAAATTTACTGGAAAAAAATTTTTAAACAGAAACACAATATCTCTTGGGTAAAGTGTGATTTTCTACACCGACTCAGGAGGAGATGCACGTCATTTTAAATTGCAGGTTGATTTCAAGGCTAGAACGTGTGCGTTTGATCACATTTTAAAAAGCCCCAAGTGTTTTCTCTGTTGGGAAGTTAGGTTTTGAATATATTCTAGTGGAATTAAGCTCTAAATAAAAATGCTCCTGAAATCAAGAAGAGAAAGTTGAGACTCAGAGCTTCCAAGGCATTTGCTTATTTATTAGGAGGAGAAAGTATCTGCCTACTCCATTCTTACTTGAGCTGAAAAAAATCGCTGTTGACTGGGACAATGGGGGAAGGTACGAAAAAGCCTTACTGAGCCCCGCAGCCTTCCTGAGATGTTGGCTTTTCCGGGTACCCTCACTCACACATGGCTTTGTCTGTAGTTACCAATTTATCTTGAAGTCATTCGTGGAGGGTGGAGGGTCGGCCGACATTAACATTAATTAAAATGCCAGCAGCCTGGGGGTCGGGGGCCCAGGAGGTTTTGAATATGGAAACAAAACTAAACAAAATAACGATTTGTTCTGTCACAGTTCTTGCAAGGAAGGAAATGCAAGTAACAGTTTGGCAACATTTTTTAAGGCCTGTGGACCTGACTGCCGAGAAGTCTGAGTAGCGTCCTCCTCAATTCTCCAAATCACATTCATAATTTCTTTCTGGGAAAAGAATTTCTGCAGTGAAGTGTGTTTCTATAGTTGGAAGAAAGGGAAAAATTATTTCGAGGGGACACGTGCTTCCAATGTAAAGTATTCGGAAAAGGCTTTTTGCATTCCAGTTCATGGCCACCCACTTTCAAGTCAGCAGGCAATATTGGGGAGTGAAGAGACTGAGTATTTAGGTGAGCCAGGCAGTAAAGATCCCAGGAAGATGCAGTCATACTCATGGGGCAGTGCTGCTAGGAGTGACAGGGCCAGCTAGCTCCAACTCCCCATGTATGTATGCATGTACGTATGTATTCATTCATTCACTTTTCCTTTATGTGCATTGATGTTTTGCATGTACGTAAGTCTGTGTGAGAGTGTCTAATCTTGGAGTTCTTGGCTTGGTTCTAGGATTTGAACCTGGGTTCTCTGAGGAGAAGTTGGTGCCTTTAACCCCTGAGACATCTCTGTAGCCCATGAGTCAAACATAGGCTCTTTAATTTAACCCCACAGAGGATGTTAAAATGTGATCCTTTGGAGTCAGGAGCTATGGTGGACCATCCCAAACTCCCTCCCAACAAACATGTAAAAGACAAAAAGAGTTCTTCAGTGATGACTCTGTGACTGAACTCTGTGTCCATCACAGCCTTGTGGAGAACAGTTGTGACTAGGGAGGGTCTGCACAGTGCTTTCTGATGCTAGAAAACTCTTTGACCTTGGAACACTAGCCTTATAATCATACGAAAGAGGGGATCACAAATTTGGGGAACTGTCTAGGGGTGTCTAAAAAGACAACATTCTGAGAACTGGGAACCTTCAACTCTGGCCTAGGCCAGGAGCATAGGGGTAGGGGAGCCATATGAGATTACATTTGGGATAACAGAGTATCTTCCAGAAGGATGGGTAATACAATCATAGAAATCTATTAGGTGATGATTCAGGAGGTCTCTTACGTAGAAATGTGCATATCTCTCCTCTACAGTAGGTTTAGAGCAGCCTCCCTTCACCTTCTCACTGTGAAAATAGTCTCCTTGGGTGAAGAGGACTTAGCATTGGCACACAATGTTGATTCTTGCCCTGGAAAGAGGCTGCCTACATGTCCTGTATGTGCATGCACATCTGGAGTGCAATGAAGTCTCTGCTCACAGCAGGTCAGATTCATGTCACCCTTTACCCAGCTTCCCCCACTTAGCCCAAATGGAGGTCCTGGTAGACTGGAGACCAGTTGGTGACAAGCCAGTAATACTTCCTGATTTATCTTTGCCCCTTCCCCTGCCTTATCATCTCCAGAGTCCACACATATTCACCTTGTTTCCAGTTGGGAGAGCTGTCTTCATGGATCTCCACATGGTCACAGTACTGGCAACTCCAGCCATATTGTGGGACCTGCATAGCAGAGCCATCAGGCTGTTCCCTTGTGATTGTTTTAAGTCATGGTTCTGGAGATAAATCCTGAGATAATTGTTACCCACTCTGGAAAGCGGCTCTCTTTCTTGAGCTGATGCACAGATACCAAACTGACTTGAGCCTATGAGTTTGTCATTCTTCCTACCTCTAATGACCCTGAGAAATTTGGAAGTTTCAACTTCTCCCCTGGGCCTGTCCATCTCCCCTCTCCTCAAGCATAAAACAAAGCAATTCTTCAGACTATTGGCGAACATAGCATGCTTCCCAATGTGTTCTGGAAATGACTGAAGCTGGCAGGCAGTTCAGACTTACTTCTTGTTAAAGAAACCAAGATAGACTCTTAGAATTTGTTTGGAGGTTCCAATAGGGGAATGCAGCTACTCATATACTCTTGACTGAAAGACCAGTCCTCCTCTATTTGGGGAAGGGGGAATCTCCACAACACTAGGAAACTGAGCAAGAGTAGGATATCCAAAAAGAGTTCTAGTGAGAATCCAATATTGATAGTGTAGCAGAAGCCAGAGGCCTCAAACAAGACTAATGACTTATTGCAATGAACATTTGCACATAAAGATGTATGGACTAAAGGATAGATAGACTGTTTGACTCATGTGGCACACTACAACTTTTAAGATAAGACTTTCTGTTGTCTTTGACTTTTTTATTTTTTGGGGAGGCTGTTGCAAAGGCAGACAGTGGTGGTAATGAAGGGATAGGGTAAAGAGTGGGATTGGGTGCATGATGTGAAATCTACAAAGAATCAAAAGAGATAAAAAGGAAGAATGAAAGGAAGGAAGGAAAAAAGAAAAAAAGGAAAGAGAGAACAAAAGAAAAGAAACCTAGGTGGAACATGATGCAGGCAGCCAATACTTAAAGCCAACCAGAACAGCTCTGACTCTCTTAACAGCCAAGTGAGAAAACACACAGAGCTATTTCTCCTGTTCTGTCTTTGGATTCACAATCTCAGTAGACCCAGTTGCTATAGGAGTTTATGGTTATCTAAAGAATTTGTCTCAAGTAGGGTTCAAGGGCCACCAGGAGCAGGTGTGGGACCCCAGTCTGCACACCTGCTGCTCTCGATTCAGGGAGGGTGCCTCCCCTTCTTCTCTCCTTTCTGGGATCTGCATTAAAAATGTTCCCATATCAATCACAAAGCTGACTTTCTTATTACAGAAAATTTAATAAGAAAATTAATTTTAATAAACTGTAAGTCCAGGGTCTTTGGGGCTTGTAGCTCTAGGCCAATGGACCTCCACAGAGATTCTCTTAAGATACAGAGGACTAAATTCTTCATGTCAGCTTTAAAGTGCTCTTTGTTCATAGTATAGACTACCCTTCTCGTGCTATACCATAAGACCCCCCTAGTTGTGCCCTTGGCCTCTGGAGAGTGATTAGGAAGGGCCAGGTATTGTCTGAGAGCCTCTTGATAGGGTCAACTTCCTGCCCATTCATTCTAGCCTTAGCACTGTGTGCTCAAGTAAGCTGGACCTTGTTAGAAGCCAGCATTGGAGGCTAGGAGTCAGGGTAGTGTGGGAAGGCTGGAAATGGTGAGATGCTAGCCTCTTGAGAGTAATGGTGGAAAGAGTGCAGAGGTCCAGGAACAGCTATTGATAAATATGTTTAGTGGCAGAACCTGGGCAGTGAGTGTGGGAAAGGGTGGGGGTTCTCTTGGAATTCTGAGCAGAAACGCTGAAGGTTAGATCTTGTTCTTCTGGTTAGCACTTTGGGTGCTAGTTGATCATTTTCTGTATTTCTGGGTTTAACCATCACTTTGTCTCTTCCTTGTTTCAGGGCCCAGTTCAAGGATCTGGGAGTTACCAGCCCACTAGACTACAATTTGCTGACTCCCTAACTTTTTCATTGCAAACAAAATAAAAAAACAGCTTGTGTATTCCAGCCAGCACCATGACAGATGTTGAAAATTTGAAATGGATAGGTCAGGTCAATGGTGGTTAATCCACATCTCAGTCTGAACATTAGAAAAAGTGATGCGTAATTGATATTATACATTCAGAAAAATGTTTTTCAATAAGAAATCAAGTGAGAATTGTAGCAGAATTGTCTAACTCTCACATGACTAAAAATCCAGAGAACAGAGGAATACATTAACTGGTACTACACAGACACTACCAACAAAATCCAGATTGTGGGAATCTTAGGGTATATAGATTCTTTAGCAAATCACAGTGAAAAAAGAAAGAGAACGTACATATAGAAAAAGACTGGCATACATTGGGTGTTGTTTAGATCTCTTCTTGTCTTTTCTGTTTTATTAGTCTTTGTTTTGTTTGTGTTTTTCTGATTTTTGAGACAGGGCCTGACTATGTAGCCCAGGCTGGATTAGAACTTGAAATCCTTCTGTCTACCTGAACAACTATTTTATATTGGTTCTATGTCTGTCCTGCCCCACACTATTCAAATGACTCTCCTGACTTGCTCTGGTTTATATTCCAAGTTATCTCAGCAGTGTGTTCTGTGACCATGGCAACTGTGACACCATCAGACTGTTCCTCTTGAAGATTCTCTTCAAGCTCCTTGAGGTAACTCCCGATTTTCTTCTGACTTCTCATCACATCTTTAACCAGCTGCTCCATCTGCTTCTATCCATCATGAAGCTTCCCCATGGGCCTGGGTCTAGTTCTGCTCCTGTGGTGACTACTCTATCTGAGGGGCTGTCTCACCACTCCGGGTATGCCCTTGATGGTGTTCCTGACTCCCTCCCTCTTGGCTTTTACTTTCTCCTCTTCAGCTTCTTGCCAGAGTCTCTGAGTTGGGGGTTCTCTCATTTCCTCAAGTCTGCTGTTTCTAACATATGATTTATTTCCTTTACCCCACCTCTTGCATTTCTTGAGAACTCACAATTTCTGCAGTTCTTCATGACGTTGATTCTCACATTAGTCTCTTTTACCATCTTGACCACCAACATTTCTGCTCAAGCCCTGGCTCACCATTTGCTGAATTTCTTGGTGACTTCCTCCTTATTGACTGGTCATGAAGCATATTTCAGAAACTCTCTGTGCTCCTGTTCTCAGTCTTGTGAAACTTTAGAATTTCTGCTTCTTCAGGGATGAACTTAGAAGCTAATTTATTCATTCTAAGAGAAACTGTTTGGATGCTTAAACCACTCATAAGGACATGTGAAGTGGATCAGTGGAAGAGCACTTGTCTAGCATTTGGGAGGAGGCCTTCCGTTCTATCCCCAACACTGCAAATAAAACACAACAACAAAATTCATGCATGCAAATTAATTATTTTAATCAATTTATAGCTACTCAATTATTCAAAAATTAATTTTCCGACCAGGTTTGAAATGTGCTATGGAGTGGGGAAGCAAGGCTCAGAAAGAGCTCAATTTGGTTGATTTCTGTAATGAGCCCTCCGACTCCCAACTTAAAACTGACTTCAGTCTTGAGTTCTCAACCAAACTCTGTCTGCCTGCCTTATAAACAACATCTTTCCCAAGGTTTATAATCTTTCAATTTTTCTTTTTTTTTTTTTTTTTTTAAATTTATTTATTATACAATGTACAGAAGAAGGCACCAGATGTCATTATAGATGGTTGTGAGCCACCATGTGGTTGCTGGGAATTGAACTCAGGACCTCTAGAAGAACAGTCAGTGCTCTTAACTTCTGAGCCATCTCCCCAGCCCCAATCTTTCAATTTTTCATCCATGACAACAGAATTTTTCTAAGATTTAAGTGCTCTAGGTCTTCAGTTTCCTCAACTTGTGTTTGACTCACAGTGGAGAGATAATTCACCTAGCCATTTAAGGCAGGTGGCTTAAGGCCAACATTCAGTTTTGTTGTCCATTTTAAAATGGAAATAAACTCAAATTAGGTATCCACACTTGTGACTAAAGCCAGGCCTTATGTCTGTGCTATTGAATCCAACAATGACAGACTTAATCTACAAATCTGTTTTCATGGAGAATACAAACATTTTAGAGTAGAGATTTCCTCACGGACCCTATAGTTCTCCGGTCTTGGTGCAGTATAATGCAATATATTCAGTAGATATTGCTGAGAGTCATGGTTGCAAACAAAGTGCTTCCGAAGAAGGCTCGTACACTGATGGATTGGTCATGAGACAGTGACACTATTATCATAAATTATGGAGACATTGGAAGGTAGGGCATAGATGAAGAAGAAATTAGGTCACTGGCTGGGGTGTCTTTGAGGGCTACATTTATCATGGTTTTCCCTGTCTCTCTGTCTGTCTCTCTCTCTCTCTGTCTCTCTCTGTCTCTCTCTCTCCTCTTTCTTGTTTGTGGCTACCACACAACTCAAACTTTCTGGTCTGTATGCATGCCATCTTCACCACCATAGATTAAAATCTCAAGAACAGTGAGGCCAAATAGATTCTTTCTTTCCCTCAGACTGACTCTTAGATATTATGCGAACAGGAGTATAAAACTGACACAATGAGCAAATGTATCTTCTATCACGTTCTTCCCTGCATGGAGCTGAAAGTTGTTCCTCTTCTCCTGGTCATAGACAGGAAGGCAAATGCATGCACCATAACTTCCTTGGGAGATGCTCACTTTTAAATGCTCTGTCATCTTCCTGCAGTAAGGGCCCTGCACAGATACTACTCTTCTTGCAATTTTATTTGAAATTGTTCCTTGCTGTGGGCCTGATTCAGTTTGCCTTGTTTAGAACTTTTCTGTACGAACTCCTTCACTGGAGTAGGTAACCAGCGAGAGTTTGGGAACCCACAAGAAAAACTGGGTGGTAGGTACGTGGTGCATCACTGAAAACCACTCCACACTAAACCTCCCCATACCTGACTCCCTACTTCCACATTATATTTTAAATCTGATATAAAATTTTGTTCCTAAACTTACTTTTTACATGTTGTATACAGGAATATTAAAAGAAAAAAATTGAGCCACACTAGCATTTTTTTAAATTTATCAAATATATTTGACATTTTTGTCAGCAGCTATGACGCAAATTGAGTTGAAGTACAAGGCTGAAATAAGACTTCCCCCACAAATGTTCTTGATTCAGTGGAGAGATAGGCAAATTCCAGAAAGAGAATTCACAGTGTGTTACACCATGAGTAGATAAGAATGGCATATTTGGGAACAAGTTCTGTTGACTTTTTTGGGATGCTGTAGTAAGGGATTTGCCTTGAACTCTTGCAGCTCCTGGTAGTCTCTCACTTATCTTTGACTTGTAGACACATCACTTCAGTTCATCCCTTCCCGTGAGATTTTCCTTGTATTTCTTCAGAGCATGTTCTTTCCATACATACCTTTCCAAATTTCCCCTTTACATAAGGGCCCCAGCCATACTGGATTATAGCCTGTCCTTTATGTCTTCACTATGCTTAGTTGTATTAATAGAAACAATGCTTCCAAATGATGTCACATTCTAAGGTACTAATTTTGAACACTATAGTATGTCATGTGATATCCAGAATGTTCTTACCATCCATGGACATACAGCATAAGCCATAAAATCAGAATTGAATAATCTCTTTTATGAAGGTTGTTATGATGATTAACTGAGTTTAAAAGATGCCTTTAATGTCTGTCCTGGCACTCAGTAGGTGCTCAATATTAACTACTATTGTTATATAGGCTGTGTTTACGTATTTGAGCAGATATTAGCTCAAAGCTCTATACTTAATTTTATTTTTATTAGCATTCTATGCTGAGAAAATTTTGCACAAAACGAGATGGAAATAAATATATCTGTTCTATATATCTCTGTGTGGATATATATGTATATATAAATGTATATATTAATATGCATTATAAGGTATAAGAGGGTACAACCAGGGAATGGGTTGGAAACTTCACTCTCCTCCCAACAAATTCAATTATATGTTTTACTTTTCCCTGTCCCTCTTCATTATTTAGAACAACTCAGTGTGTTCTTTGATGATAATAGTATGTATGATATCAAGATGAGTAAGAGCCATCTCCTTTTCTGAGGTTGTCAGGAGATCCTTAGGTAGATGTACATATAATCTCTATTGTCACATGCAATGTACTGAGCAAAGACATGAGCAGAGCAAAGAGGCACATTTATACCAAAGCAGAAGCTTGCTTTTGAGTTATGAAGATGAAGATCCAGCCAGCTGGAAAGATGGGTGGTGTGTGAGACAGAAACACAAGCTGCATCATCAGGGCAGTCCAGAGCACTTGCTGAAACTCCAGGCACTAAGTGGAATTCCATCTGTGTTAGATTTGCATTTACATCTTACTGACAACTCCAAAGGACAATGTTCATCTTGCAGAATAGGCAGCCAGGGTGTAGATGTTTATGAGGCTGCTTCAGATGATGTGTCACAGCCAGATTCTAGATGCCTTGTGTAGAGAGAGTTTCAGGCTTGAGGGAAGACCGAGTGAGATACACTGGGGCTGCCCATGACTTGGACATCAGGGTGGGTGAGGGGTTAAGGTGAACTAGTCTGAAGTGAGCTTCAAATGTTTTCTGAATGCTTCTGATGGAGCATAAATGAAGGAACCAGCTTGGAACAGGGTATCCTGCAGGAGCCTTAAGCACTTGGCTACTCAGTGTTTCTTTCTTTTGGGTCCTTTCTCAGAGAGAATCTGAAGGAGGATATTAGGGATGTCTTTGTTGACTAACATAGGACCAAGAATTGTAGACTCCACAGGGGCAGAGCATTCCTTTAATCCCAGCACTTGGGAAGCAGAGGCAGGTGGATCTCTGTAAATTCCAGGCCAGCCTGGTTTACAAAGTGAGTTCCAGGACAGCTAGGACTGTTACACTGAGAAATTTTGTCTTGAAAAAAAAAATGATTGATTGGGCCTGGAGAGATGGCTCAGAGGTTAAGAGCACTGATTGCTCTGAGTTCTTCCAGAGGTCCTGAGTTCAATTCCCAGCAACCACATGGTGGCTCACAACCATCTATAATGAGATCTAGTGCCTTCTTTGGTATACCGTATGCATAATAAATGAATAAATATTTAGAAAAAGAAAAATATGATTGATTTTAGACTCAATTGTAGACTGATTGTAGTTCAACATCTTTCCTCTAAGTGAGCCACAAATTCTCCTTTCTCCTTTACCTCACTCAGAACATTCTTTCTCCTGCCATCTTCTCTTAGAAGCACATGATGGAGTCCTCTGCTTTTGCCTAAGAATGTCTGCTGACAAGCTTTCCCTAGTGATCACTTTGTCTGAGGATCAATACTGCCAAGACTGAGACAGCTTCCCCTTGGCCCCAAGTAGACTAGCCAGCATAGCTCTCTCCATCAGTACTTTTGCATTCGGTGTCTTCCCTTCTTCTCCTTCCACTCTGGTCCAAAGCTGTGAAATAGAAAGTTTGAAGTTAAGTGATCAGTAGGTCAGTTCAGTTAAGACTTATTGCAGCATGCTCTAATTGTCTAGTCTTTTTTTTTTAGATTTATTTATTTGTTATGTATACAGTGTGCAGAAGAGGATACCAGATGTCATCATAGATGGTTGTAAGCCACCATGTGGTTGCTGGGAATTTAACTCAGGGCCTCTGGAAGAACAGTCAGTGCTCTTAACCTCTAAGCCATTTCTCCAACCCCCCCCACCTCATTTTTTGCCCTCTGTTACACTTGTCTAAAACATTCAGCTTTATCACAGTTATGTACGCATTAGAGAAGATTCAACCTACAGAGGGGGCAGGAGGATCTGAGGTCTCAGGGAGCTACTAGAAGTCTCAGGATGTGTCCTGTGGGTAAGGAGGGCCACTATACCTCATCACTGGTCCTGAGTTCTTCCTTACTCTTGACACATCATTTTTAACACATCAAGATGTTAATTGAAATGTGTAGCCATAAATTCCCAAGGCCAGTCCCAACTTTATAGAGAAGCAGGAGGAACATCTGGGGGTCTTTGCAAAGGTGACCTTCATGAGAATGTTTTTCAGGTCCAGGAGTGTCATGTAGGTATGCTGTATTTGTGGCCTACAGGATGCATGCACACCAAGATAGCCATAAATGTGACCTGTTACAAACTATGAACTTACTTGAGGCATTGTGTTGTTCTTGAGTGTGAACTTCATTTTGTGAAGATCTTGGACAGGATCCACAGTTGCTATGTATTGTAGGTCATATCCCAAAATTGGCATATTACAATAGTCTTCTCTATCCTGTGACTCTCACCGTCCTTCTCTTCCCTGTTTTGTGATGTTTCCTCAGCCCTTAAGGTGGTAGTATAAATGTCCTGTGTAGGGTATGAGTGCTCAACTGTCACTTATTCCCAGTACTTTAACTAGCTGTGAATCTCTGTATTTACTGTTGTCTACTAAGAATAGCACTGGTATCTATGGAGGTGAACACCTAACTGCACGTCCATTTGCAAAGCGTCAGTAGTAGATTCCTGCCTTGCATCTTTGCTCATCCTCTCTACCCACCAGCCACAGGATTTTGACTATGTGTACAGTACCAGGCATATATTCCCTACTGAGGAAAAGACTTCCAATTCAAGTTTTACAAAGTAACTTTTGCTAGGTGATAGTGTAGACGCATGCCTTTAATTCTACAACTTGGGAGACAGAGGCTGGCAGATCTCTGAGTTTGATGCCATCCTAGTTTTCAGAGTGAGTTCCAGAACAGCTAGGACTATATGGTGAGATTTTGTTTTGAAAAATCAAAAACAAAAAAAAATCCAACTAAACAAACAAGTGGTTCATTATGTTCTATAGGTGAGAAATGGAGGCTCTGTGGGACTTTGAAAGCCTCATTTTCAACTTATGTTAGTTTGAACCTAAAGGTCATGCTGACCTTTCACATCTTGGTGCCCCCATATCTGCTACCTTAGTCCAGTGAGTGAGGACTAAAAACAAAGACATAGGTTGTCCAGACAGTGTAGGTATCTACTGGATAGCATGCCCCTCCTGTGGAGTCCATTAGGATGAAGATGAGGAGGGAGGCTGCAGAAAGTCCTCTATTTCACAGACTGTAATGGTTAATAATGTGTTTTAATAAAGATAAGTTGCTTCATTATATTCATTTTTAACTTAACCAATATAAGTTTAAAGGATTTTCTTGCCCTCTTGAAATTCCATTTGTTTTAGAGGAAGGGACAGGAGACCCAAAGCCAAGTATTTACATTGCTGGGGAGTCAGCAGTGATTCTGAAGCATGAATAATCCTTGTCTAGATAAAGGAAAGGAGAGGGAAAACATTCCAGGCAAGGAAAGCAATGTGTCAGCTTCTAGTTTTGAATCTAGGCTCAAGGCAATCAATCCCTTTTCTCTGCCTTTATCTGTCATGGTTCCTGACCTAGCCATAGAGTGAAAACGATTGTGCTGTGGACAAAACTCACTGCAGAAATACCTCTGATTATTGAGCATTGTACAAGCATTATGGCTGGCTGTGGGAAGAGACATATATCACTGTCTTGGATTTCAAACTGTTAGCTTGTTACCACACCATTTTTGTGCCCACTCCGCCCCTGGTTTTTAATTACTGAAAATAAACCAAAATACTGACAATAAATTCTCTACTTGGTGTGTGTGATTACCTCATGTAGTCTACCCAATGATGTCACCTTGACATCCCTGAAGAACAGAATACTTTCTTCTTATACTCAAGAAACATCAATAACTTCCTTGTACCTCCTTTTTGTTCAAGGCAAGGTTTCTATGGATAAAACAGCTCTGGCTGTCCTGGAATTTGCTTTGTAGACCAGGCTGGCCTCGAACACACAGAGATCTGCCTGTCTCTGTCTTCCTAGTGGTGTGATTAAAGGTGTGCACAACTAATGGCAGGCTTAAATGCCTCCTCCTGACTTTTAAGATTTATCTCAATATGATAAATTCTTCAGCTTCATGACTCAGTTCTTATTTCTCTACAGTCTTCAGACCAGTACAACCAAAACAATCCCTGCCCTCAGAACATACTATTTTATTTTTAAATCTTTTCTTCATGAGGTTCCCTTATTATAGAAGAGGTATGTCTCCAACATGTATCTGCTTAGATATTCCCTCACCCAAAGCCAATATTGGCACCACAACTTTTAGTAGTCATCTCTGCTCTTACGCAAGGCTAGCCCAAGGTACTATATCCTCCAAGAGTCTTGTCGGATCAACATGTCTAACATTTTGTTTCTTGCTTATGGTACTTGATTAAATCATCTTTTAATTTGATCCTCTATGTTCTAGAGTGCAGCCTTGGGTTGAATAGGTATTTTAAAACATTTGTGAAATTCTAAGGATTAGTTACATGCCAAGACTTGTTGAACATAGGAGATATTTCAAAAGAATAGAAAGATGTAGAATAATTTTTTGTAAACTTAAGGGAGCATGGACTTTTGGGTTAATATAAAATCATTATGCTGCTGATAGTGACTGATGATGATGATGATTGTGATAATGGTAATAATGCCGGTGATGATGATAATGTCCAAAGGCAATGATGATAATGAAAATAGTTATGGTGATGAATGTGTAAAGTGTTTATATTTATATTTTTGAGTCTCATTTCCTCCTTTATCATCTTGTCTGCCCTCTAGGATGTTGATCCTAATGACTTTATTAGCCAAGATCCCCTATCTTTTTTTTTATTCTGTTAGATTAAGCCAATCAGAATATGAGGTGAAAATGAGGGCTAGGGTATTATTATAATTTGAATATGAAATATATGCAGAAGACTCATTTGTTGAGCTCTTGGCTCCTAGCTGATAGTTCAAGTGTGAATTGATTATATCACAAGGCTTCTAATTTTATAAATAAATTATTTCCTTGTTGTGTTTATAGCTGAATTGGCTATTAACAATTGAGACCTGGTTAGAGTAAGTAGATCAGTGGAGATGTTTCCCCCATGGTGGCTCTGTTTGTTTATTTGCTTTTTGCCCCTAGCTCCCTGTTGTCTCCTCCAATCCCCCATCACATGCTCCTGCTCTTGTGTTTCTCCTCTGCATGTATGGGCATAGTCAACAGAGCCCAAGGGACCATGGATAGAAACATCAAAGATCATGAACTAAAATACAATTTTCCCCCTTAAGCTGTTTATTTCATTTGTCTTGTCTCAGTAATGCCACACTGATATAGACACACATTCTCCCAGCTTTTGTTTGTTCTTGGAAGATCATACCTCCTTTCAGATGCTTGTCCCATGTGTGCCACCCTCCATCCCTTCCCCCTCTCAATAATTGGAGATCCTGTCAAATATAGTAATGCTTTCCTACCTTGCTCAACTGGTTTAAAATGGTAGTACCTCCCTGTTGTTGCCAGTCTTGGGATGTGTCATTAATAAATTGCACAAATTTTGTTTTAGACATACACATACACCCCCAAACCCAAACTAACCCCCCAAACAAAACTAAGCAATTTCTCCTTATCAAAATATTATTTGTTTCTTGATTAGACCTTTAACATATGCAATGATGGATGAAAATAGCAATGAAGGTAATGATGGTGGTAAGGTCTTCCTAGCTGGGAGTCTGAGAGTTTTATTAAGCAACTCGCGGAGAAAGGTTATAAAATCACAACAGACACTGGCAAGAAGTCTGGTATATCACTTAGCTCTTTGTGTGTGACAAATGATTCAAAATTCTATGGCTTAAAACAGTAATGAATTATTATTTCTTTGCTTTTGCAGGCTAGGAATTACACAGCAAGATGGCTCTCCCTACTCTATCCTGGCTAGAGTCTCCTCTGTGAGGGTTGAGGTCCACTTGATCTTGGCTGTTCCAAGAGCAAACGCTGACAGACACAGAGAATGATTTAGGTTGAAGTTATACAGTCTTATAGCTCAGCCTTCAAAGTCATGTGAGGGCCCCTCCACATTGTTGATCCCTTGTTTCAGGAGGAGAGGATGTAGGCTCTACCTCTTCTTTATATGATGCTGGAGTTGGAACACAGAGCTCTGACTTCATATATAACATACGTAATACTACTGAGCTACATCTCCAAGGCTCTCAATATTGGGATGTTGGTGTCTCATTATGTGATGTGGACTTAGAGCACTGTGGAATCTATGCATGCATCTTCTGTATAGCTTCTTCTTTCTTGCCCAGCAGTGTTCACTATGGAGAACACACAATGAAAAAATGACAATGACCCAAACACCAAGTGACCTGAGTCTCTGAGTCACCACTTGGAGAAACCCACCCAGTCTTTTCTGACCTCCATGATGTTTTAACTAAAGGTTTTGTCTGTTAGTCCTCGATATTTTATGACTGCTATGGCAGCTTATCTGTAGCTTTAAACCTTAAGCCACAATATCTCTCTTCCTGTTTTAACAATGCATCTGCAATGATGGCCAACATCTTGGGTTCATTTTTTCCTTTTTAAAAACTATGCACTAGCTTCAGATATTAGTGTGCAGTAAGATGAGTATAAAAAAAGAGAAGGAAATGAGCAGCCATCAGAGTCACCAACTGACAGGATCCTGATGTATACATAAAGAACTTGTCTAGCACAATGGTGGAAAAGGTAGTCCATCAATGTTTAGTTCTAGTGTGGAGGGTTTTAGGGAGGTGGAGACTGCTATGCTGGAAATGATTTGGGGCCTTATTCCACCATGAGGGGAGCTATCTGAAAGGTAAGTTGGTTTCCTGTCTGTCCCAATATAAAGCCTGAGAAAAACATCTGTCAAGTGGTATTTATAATTGACATTTTCATAAAGATCCAGTCTATAGAGAATTTTCACAGGGCTTGGAAAACCACATCTTTCTTTTATTTTTCTTCTGCATATGCTGTAATTAAACACTGCTTTTAGTGTTAAAGGATTGCACTATGGCTTGCTTATAGGACTCACTGCATTGAAAAACAGGTTTTTGTTTGGAATCATCTCAACACAACCACAAGTTTCATAACAGCAGTTTAATCAAACAGTTTTGATAAATAACATTTCTTTTTGGAGGCAGTTAAATATAAGCTGTATGCATCTGGCCCCTAACATAGTTCATAGCTTGGTTTTTGTTTGTTTGTTTCTGCTTTTGTTTGGAATGAAGCAATTTCTACCTATGACAATGTTGTCAGTTGCAGTCAATTCACTTCTAGCAAGATGCTATTCTAACATGATACCAGCATTCTTATTATAGGACCAGTTTGATTCTGGTAGACTGCTGTCTTATTTCAGTAGCCTCCTTTAGTCTGGAACCTTTACACACCACACCTTCATTTGCATCCCATCACAGATAATTCTGAAAAGTAGAGTCATTTATTTTTTTAGTTTTTCAAATTGTTTTGATTGTTTGTTTCTGGAGATTAAACCCAAGTCTTCATGCATGCTAGGCAAGCACACTGACACTGAGCCATGTCCTCAACACAAGAGAATGAGTTTAAACACACTATGTTTCTTACGGTCATGTATTGTTTTATTAATGTCAAAAAATAAATCTTTTCAAAAGAGACTGGACAGATAGCATGGTCATTATAAGCACTTGCTGTTCATGTAGAGGATCTAGGTTCAATTCCCAGCACCCACATAGCTCACAAGTATCTGTAACTCAGTTCTAAATAAGACAAATAAAAGAAAAAGTAAATAAATCTTAAAAAATGCTAAAAATTCTATAGACAGCAGCTTTCTAGCTAACTAGAAGAAGAATTGTAGATTACTATTCACCAGTTTGTCTTTTTGTTTTTCTTCTCCTTGCTATTCCTGGTTGTACCATCCAGGAATCCACTCCTCACTGATGTCTACATCTGCTCATTTCTGTCCATTTTCTCAAAGAGCTTCATGACCCTAGCAATGCACACATCATCTAACCAGCACCACAATCCTAGCTCAGAAGCCTTTGACCCCTAAAAACTCTACCTTGTTCCCTTTTGATAGACCAGTGCCTCTTCACCTCAAGTGTCTGGCAGTCACCAGGTTATTTTTTATTCTTACAGTCTTGTCTTTTCTAAAATGTCATGCAAATGGAATCATATTAAGTACTCAATGTGCCTGGCTCTTTTGCTCAGTAAATACATTTGAATACTTTATTAACAGTCAGTTTCTTTATATTGCTGTGTAGTATTTCTTTTTTTTTTTTTTTTTTTTTTTTTTTTTTTTTTTTTTTTTTTTTTTTTTTTTTTTTTTTAT